>PVIH01021668.1:10296-29229 GCA_004025045.1 Sigmodon hispidus | reverse complement strand
TTAAATTTTAAAAATTTCTCTGACAGTATAATGCATGTATGTAATAAATTATAGGCATTTCACTCCCTTTACTTTCCTCTATCCCCTCCTTCCTTCACTGAAGCACTTCTTGCCAATTGGTCTCATTCCTATTTCCATTGTGCACGTGTGTGTGTGTGTGTGTGTGTGTGTGTGTGTGTGTGTGTGTCTGTGTGTGTGTTCCACAGAATCTAAATAGGGCAATGTGCATGGCCATGGTGGGAGATTATTTACTGGGGTGTTGGCAATGCCATAAAGAAAGTGGCAAGCCCCTCTTCCCAGCCACCATTAGCAGCCAATAGTCTCTCATGAGCTCGTCCCTCTTCCAAGATAAGATGCTGGCTGGCCCAGGCTTGTGTGGGTACCTGCAGCTGCAGTGAGTTCATGAGTGTGTTCAGCATGTAATACCCAGAAGACAGCAATTCCCAGCACGCCTCTCTGCCTCTGTCTCTTGTGATCTTTTTGTTCCCTCTTCTGCACGAAACATCCCTTGAGCATTGTGTGTGTGTGTGTGTGTGTGTGTGTGTGTGTGTGTGTGTGTGTGCATGGTGTATGAGATGTCCAAATTAGGGCTGAACATTCCACAGTCATTTAGTTTATGTAATTTGCCAGTGTGATTCTCTGTACTAACCACTGTCTACTGTAAATGAAGTGCCTCTGATGAGGGTTGAATGCTGCATTACTCTATGGCATTAAGGTAAGTATCTAGAAAGTAGTCTGGAGGCTCCAGAGATGTCTCAGTGGCTAAGAGCACTTGTTGCTCTTGCAGAGGAGCTGGGTTCGGTTTCCAGCACCCACCTGGTATCTCACAACCATCCGATGCCTCTTTCTGACCTCTGAGGGGAAGAGCCATACACAGGACACATACAAACATATGCAGGCAAAACACTTAGACACATAAAACAAATCAAATAAATATAAAAGACCTGTTTTAGAAGACAGTTTGATACCACATTTATTTAGCAAAATAACAGTAGTAGGCTTTTCCCTGGGGCCTACGGCCTCTTAGGTATAGGTGTAAGGATTCCTGGCATGCCACGTAGCTGAGCCTACTTGGCTCAAGTGAGATGCACCTTGCATGGAGGCATGCCCCTGGGCGTGGCTATGTAAACCCTGTGGCACTGCGTAGGGAAGCACCTCCCTGCACCAGAAAGCACCTCCCTGGACCCATGACGCATACCCGTGCACGCCCCTTCCCTTAAAAGAGACTGCGATGGGGGCTGGAGAGATGGCTCAGCGGTTAGGAGCACCGTCTGCTCTTCCAGAGGACCCAGGTTCAATTCCCAGCACCCACATGGCAGCTAACAACTGTCTGTAGTTCCAGTTCCAGGCAAAACACCAAGGCAAATAAATAAATAAATAAAAGTGTTAAAAAAAAAAAAAAAAAAAGAGACTGCGAGCACATGCTCCAGCTCTTTTTTCTCTGTTCCCTGACTTCTGTCTTGCTCTTCTGCTTCTTCACCCACCTGGGACTCCTCTCTTAAATAAACTCTAGTGTGTGGCCTTGTTAGTGTGTACTTGCTCTCACACGCGGAACTAACAATAGGTGCTTGGCCACATTGATACCTAGCTTAAGTTCCTTCCTAGAGTAGGCCTCAGGTCCAAACAGGAAACAGCTGGTTGCCTTCATACCATTCACACCACTATCACACCAATAGGCACATCTTGCCAGGGTGGCCATTACTGTAGTTTGCGGAGATGACTTCCTCTCCCAGTAGTCTGGATAGCGGCTTCTAGTACTAGGAAAGCTAGCCAGCAGGGAGACAGCTCCCAAGTCAACTTCAGTTTGGCTTCCTCAACTCATGAGAGCAGAGTGTGTGGCGTCTTCAGCCATAGGCTCTCATCATCAAGTTCTGGTGTGAAAACAGTGACACCCACCTGCCAATATTAATTTGGAGACATCTCTGGGAATTCTATGACCAACACTTGTAGGGAGATATCCCACACCTGGCACCAAGATTTTTGTTTAATAACCAATGGCTTCTGGAAAAGCATTATTTCTCCATATAGAACACCTCCATTCAAGCTCTTTTTAAAATAATATATTCTAAATAAGTTTATGGGTAGATTTCCATAGATCCTTAGTGTTGGTTGTCCCTAAAAGTCCTTAATTATACAATTCTCAGGAATAAAATTCATGAATGTTTCTTAAGAATGACAGACAAACCCAGTGAGAGAAAATTCATTGTGTTTTTTCAAAGAACCTTCACTAAAGAGTTAATGCATTCTTTTCCAGCTCTCTTTTATTCCCCTTTCACTCAGAAATGTTTTGTTTTCTGTAGTTACCACTATAGACCTGAGGGAAATTATAGATCATGGTGGACAAGTTCAAAGCCTCCCTGGGGATCAAAAGAATGATTTAAATGAAACCACTTCTCAAATTTTCTAAGGCAATAGATCAGATTTTTTTTTTCAAACCTCAATATGCCATTGACCCATGTGACTAGGCTGTAGTGTATTTGGTGTTGTGTGCTATGGAGACTCAATATCACTCTGAGTGGGTAGTGTTGGGTCCACCAGACATTGGCTTGGGGACAATGGTAATGTCACATTGTTTTAAAGGTTGACATGAACTCTTTCTTACTAGTAACATAGGTCTGAGTCAGGGCTCATGAGCTCATGGTCCTGTCCACCATTTAATTTGAGCTAACATACTTTTAGGAGGGGAAAAACAGAAGAAAGGAGGAGGAGGAGGAGGAGGAGGAGAAGAAGAAGAAGAAACACATAGCATGTAAATAAATAAATTTATGTAATTTAAAATTTACAAATTTTAAATTTATGAGATTCAATTAAAAAGGTTTCATGGAAGCATGGCTTCTCTGATATGTGATCCACACTTTGCTGCTCTGGGCTTCAGGGCAGAGGCCAGCACACATGCATGAAACCTGAAGTGTTTACTCTCTGGCTCTACAGGAAAGGTTTGTAGAGCTCTGATGCATGCTTATGGGTCTCAGTTTCTGTGGAGGAACTTTGAAAACCACATAACTATCAGGGACTATCTCCACCTTGGCCTAGGGTAATTCTGCATGCCAGGAGCATAAGGAAGCAAGCAGTTGGGTCAGCCTCCTTAGGACAAAGTCTGGTGAACTGGGATGCTCCAGATGTGTGTTCCTGGCAGATGTGTCCTTAAGTCTGGTCTAGAAAGGTCCTCCTGCAGGAAGCCAAGAGCGTTCCTCCGCCCCCAGCTCAGTCTTCTGCATTCCTCCCTAGCCATAGCTTCCTAGAATCTTTGGCAGCTGGAAGGGAGCAGCAGGCTCTGCGGCCCCTGGCCTGGACACGCCAGGAACGCCTCGTCTGGGCCCCACGTCCCTCAAACTCTTGATTATGTTTCTGGCACCAGCGCGCTAAGTCCTGCGCCAGCTGCACACACAGGGCCCGAGCCGGCTCTGAGCCGAGCAGGAAGAATGAGTGGAAAGTGTTGGTGTCGCAGGCATTCCCGGCTCTGTATCCCTCTCTGTCCTTAACTCGCCTTTCACGCTCCATGTTTAGATTTCATTCCTTCTCTCCGCAAGTCCTTCGCTTCTATTCCCAGCCTCCAAATCCTCACCTTCCTTTCCTCTTTCCCTGGTACACCCCTACTCTGAGTTTTCTAGAAAGCCAGGCCCCATTGCTTAGGCAGAGCTCTGTTACAGAGAGGTCACTAGTAGAACTTAAACTGGGGCCTGCTCTCAGGGAGCTCCTTCAGGGCAGAGTCAAGCAAGGCGCTTTTGTGTGATTGAGTTTATTTCAGCTTTAATTCTTAGTGAACAAAGAATAATTGAGTATATTTGTGGAGCCCAATGTGATGTTTTGATAAAGGTAGCCATGTGGGATGCTTATGTCAAGTAAATTCACATAGCCATTGTCTCATGTTTATGTTTTTTTTAAATAGTGAGAACATTTCAAATCTATTCTTTCAGTAATTTTAAAATAGGTGATACTGTGATGGCCATGTGGGGCAATAGATCTTGTATTTATTGCTTGTGTGTTCCCGGACCTTTGAATACTTTGACCACCCCACCCTAACACCCATTCCCTGTACCACGCCCCTTGGTGAGTAACATTTTACTCTATTGCTATAGGCTCAGTTTTCACTTCTGCATGGAAAGTGAAATCAGATGGCACTGACATTTTGAAACTAGCTTGTCCTCAGGCATTGACTATACAACTGTAAATGGCAGAATCTTCTTATTTACTTATCTTTAACATTTTATTATCTCTCTCTCTCTCTCTCTCTCTCTCTCTCTCTCTCTCTCTCTCTCTCTCTCTGTGTGTGTGTGTGTGTGTGTGTGTGTGTGCATTTGTCTGTATATGTACCAAGTGTGGGCAGGTGCCCTTGGAAATCTTAAGAAGGTAGAAGATAGCATTGGGTCTGTTGAAACTGAAGTTACAGGCAGTTGTAACCATGTCGGTCCTGGGAACTGAACCTGGGTCTCTGCAAGAACTACCAGTGTTCTTAACCACAGAGCCATCTCTCCAGCCCCGAGTCTCCTTTTTAAAAGCTGAATGGTATTCTGTTGTGTAAGTAGTACCTTGCCTCCATTTCCACATGGAACCTTGGTGGCTCCATATGTTATCTGTCAGGAACGGTGCTGCAGTAAACAGGGAATTCTGGTTTTGTTTCAACTGAAAGTCTACCCTGAAGTGAGACCTTGTATTATACGATGGCTCTACTTTTAACTTTTGAAGGAGCCTCCTCCATACTGCTCTCCATCTGCTTTATTTTCATCCCTAACCACAGTGGAGCCAGATGCATTTGAACAGTACCCTAAAAAGTTGACCTTGAGCTAAAGACATTATTTGCCATTTCAGTTTGGCAGTACCCATGAAGAGCCCAGCCTGACTGTGTGAAGTCAGGCTCAGCATGGAGGAGCTGGGCTAAGTCATGTTCAACGTGGAGGGTGTGCCTCCCAAATGGAAGGGCAGGTTCATGCAGGAGCCCATGGGCATGCCCCTCTTAGACCCAGGGATGCCACCCAAGCTAAAACCCATAGGAAGGTCTCAGTGTGGAAGGCTGTGGTCTGATCTACAGTTCCAGAAGTTCACTGTGATTACACAAGGATAGTGTGTTGTGCCTCATCCATAGCAGGAGGGACACTCTAATCTGGAGGGAAGAAGAAGGGAGAGGAGAAGAGGAAGTAGATGAGAAGAGGAAGTAGATGTTTTGAGTGAGGTTTAGGGACTGGGAGGGAAGTAGGAAGGAGACAGGAGTGGAGGATGACATTGTGTATATGTGTGTTTGCATGTGCGCATGTGTGTGGGCGCTTGCCCACACAAGTGCACAACTGTTAGTCGTCAGCTCTGCTGCCAAACAAACAATCCCACCATCTCAGCAGTCTGCACCAACAAACTGTTACATCCAGGAGACCGGGCTGGTTGTAGGAGGATGAGCTTGAGAAGGCCGACCCTGTCTGGGTCAGGCCTTAAGGTGGCTTCAGCACCTTCATTCCATATCACTTTATTCTGGGGCCACATCTAAGGGCAGTTACCACTTGGCGCAGGTTCTTGGCAGATGCCACAAAAGCATCTTTAACATCTTAGCTTGTCTCACAGTTCAAGGCAAGCACAAGGGCATCCAAGGAGACAGGAGATAAGGTACCCAAGGACGGGGCTGAGCCAGTCTTCCCTGGTTATCTAGTGAAGATTCCTGCTCTCACCTCTAGTTGGACTTTCTTTAGACTGCCAGCCTCCAAATAATAACAGGAGACTTATTATTAATTATGAAAACTTGGCCTTTAGCTTTGGCTTATTTCCAACTAGCTCTTATAATTGAAATTAACCTGCTTTTGTTAATCTGCATCTGCCACATGGCTTTTTACTTCTCCTCCACTCTGTTCAACTCCCTCCATGTCTTGCTGCCATCTCTTGTGCACCTAGTTCATCCCCTGAGTTTCTCTCTTTGCCTGGAAGCTCCACCCATTCTCTTCTGCCTAGCTATTAGCCATTCAGCTCTTTATTAAACCAATCAGGTACCTTAGGCAGGTGAGGCAAAACAGATACATCTTCATCCAATATAAACAAATATCCCTCCACACTCCCTGAACCAACCAAGATCATTTGTATGACATTTTTTACAGAGCACCTGTACATGTAATTGAGGTTACCAGAAATAGGTATAGTGATAGTTACAGATATTTCTGCTCACTTGTTCACCTGTTTGTGCTGCGTGGGTAGTTTACAATGAACAGAGCTGTTGTGAAATGTTTCTGGTCCAGATTTTCCGGTCTAGACCAGAGGTTTGACTGACAGTCTGGCAGTCCAACAGAAACACTCACAGTCACACAGAGACACACATATGCTTATGTTAATTTTCTAATGATCGACCTAGGGCCCAGGCATATAATTTGCTAACTCCTTTATCTGAACTCAACTGATTTATTCAGCCATGTGGCTCGGCTGAATAAATGTTGCTTTTCTCAGCAACATTTCCTCTGCATCTCCTGTCAGCTCCTGTGACTCTGTGGCATCTGTCTCTGCTCTGTCTGAAGGTTCCCCAGTTTTCTTAGTCTAGTAACCCCGCCCACACTTCCTGTCTGCCTTTGGCCAATCAGCTTTTATTAAACCCATAGGTGGGACAAATATGTACATTACCAGCAAAATTCCAGTACACAGAGCCTTAACCCTTACAGTTCTGGAGGTGGTGCTGAATGAGATGGAGAGAGACTGGAACCTTGTGAAAGTTGTGTCACACACAGTGGAGGAAAGGCATCGGGTGAGTCACAGACTATAGACCATTCAGGTTGGATATCAGCCCATTCCCAAGGGTGGAGCCCCATGACCTAAACACTTCAGATACACCAGTCTCCTAGCCCTGGTGCTCTGAGGTGATGTCTCCAACACATGTTTACTAAGGGTGTACTTAAAACAAATGCCTGTTTCATGTCTGCTCTCTGCCAGGCTAGCCATGTCTTCCTGTGAGGGGAAAAATGATATTAGTTTTGGAAACTAACTTGCCTTCTGACATAGAAAATAGGATTTTGGTGTTCTAAGGACAAATTATGCCATCGGGCAGGGCTCACATGAGAATTTCAAAATTAACCAATATGTAAACCTTACTACTTTGTAACTAAAGTAGACCCTAACAGAGCCCTAAAACAGCATTAGCTACTCTAGCATTTATTAACCCACTTATTAACAAGTTTAGAGGTAGACAATCTATGGCAGGACTTTAGTTTGTTACTGTTTTTATTCCATTGTCTGCAGTAAGTAGTTTCTAGCTTAAAGCGTCTCCTATTGAAATGTAGCTGCTGGGGCTGCAGTCGTCATGTGAGCTGCAGACTTTTTCTCCAGGCCCCTCTGAATCAGGCTTTGTAGATGCCCTGACAACACTGAGGTGATCTTCTTACTAGACACACACACTCATATCTAGCTCTGAGAACGACTGGGAAACATGACTTTAGCTAGCTGCAATGCCTCCCTGTGAAAATTGGGCTTCTGTTATTCCCGTGGCTTAGACATGACTTGGGGGTATCTAGAAGCTGGCAGGCCAGTGGGACCAGTAAGAGTTGGAACCTAGTGGGAGGCTGTTGGAGTAGAGGATGGATTAGTATTAGCCTCAGGGAATGGATTAGTTCTCAGAGATTAAGCTGTTGGGAGCATATTCAGCTGCTTCCTGTCTTGACATGTGATCTCTCACTCACCACAAGTTTATTGCACTGCCAGGAGGTTCTCTGTAAAGCCTCACAGATTCTAGCACCAAGGTCATAAGTCTGCAGTACCGTGTAACGAACCTGCTGTCCATATACAGTACCCAGCCAGCTTCGGGTATTTTGTTACAGTATCAGAAAGCCAATTAATAGAATTTCTAAGCCACAAAGGGAACATAAATACTGAGGGGAGACTGAACCTCCTCTTCCCTTCCTCCCCAAACAGAGAAGCACTGTAATAGAACCAACGGCCCTGCACTTAACTCCTGCCTCCTTTATTACAGCAGAATCAAGTAGTCTCTCTGAGCCTTCAGATGTCCATTCTAAAAAATAGACTGCTGGCAATAGCTGCCTTCCCATGGAAACAGTGACCACATGGGATCATTAACTCTATGAATTATAACACATTAGATCAGTGTTCTATAATGGAAAAATTATTGAAAACACAGCAAAAACCTGTTCAGCCTAGAAGGGACCAGTGCATGGATGGGTAGCTTCTACCTTGACAACAGTCCAGCCCCGAGATCCTGTGGTTCATTTTATAGTGTGTGGCTGGAGCATGGGAGCAGGCAGGACATAGAGTAAGGATGGAGCTGGCCCCAGATGGACAGCATGTTAATGAGCTTTATGTTGCTATGACACAAACACATTAGAAAATCAAGTTATAAAGAGAAAAGGTTCATTTTGGATGACACTTTCAGGTGCTCTGAGTGTGTAGCACAAACATATCACGGCTGGAATATGACCAAAGAGGCCTTTGGGCAGCCTGGAGGTCAAAGTCAGGGAGGCTCAGTGGTCTAACTTTTTCCTACCAGGCCCTTTTATTTAAAAGATCCACCTTTGGTGCCCAGGCTGGGTACCAAGCCTTTATACATGGGTCTTTGTGGAAGATATTTTCGATCTACACAGTAGCAGAGTGTTCTCTGTTGGAGACTGTGTGTCACTTGCTGGAATGCTTCCCTGTGGATGCTCCAGTGTCAACTGAGATTGGAATCACCCAAATATTCTCCTGGACTGGCCCTTCTGAAAGCTTCTCCAGAAGGTTGGCAGGGATAGGGATTCTGGGAGATCAGCTGGGTCACTTAGCATGCTTTCTCCATGTAGCAAAGAAGCTGGACTCTGCACAGAAATGGTCCCAAAGACAACACTTTAAGAAGAAAAAAAGAGGACCTTGCTGGATAGAAGTGTCACACTTCTGTGGAATCAAGGCCCCTGGAGCAGACTTCCCTCTGTCTGGGGGGAAGGAATGCTGTCTTCAAGAAGGGGAGGAACCACAGCAGTGGCTCGGCTGCCAGCACTGCAGCTGCCCTGGTTGTGTACTGAAACCACTACCTCCAAGTGTGACCCCAGAGACCTCTGTGGTCTGTGATCCGGTCTGATCTGGACATCTTTATACCAAAAAGCTCTCAGCTTTGTCTTAACCCAACTGTGAATAAAAACCATACCAAACCATAAAACCCAAGGGAGGCAAAAAGGCGAGGGTTAAAAAGATCTGTGAGACCTGGGAGGTGACGTATCCATACCCGTCCTTGACACACAGGTCCCTGGGTAGCATTCAAGGTCCATGACACAGCATCTGTTTCTCCATGTTGGCTTGGTCCCCATAAAACTGTGCTGTTAAGTGTGGCTGGGTCTATTTGGGTTTATAAAGCCACCAATAGGCATTTCAGTCCAAGGCTTTAATCACAGTTTTTCTCATTGGCTTTACCAAAAGTTAACTTGGTATAATTAACCAATTAACATGGTCTAATTTCTCACCAAGAAGTTATCATTCTCTTTGTTAAGGATTTGGGCTCACACAGCCTCACCCAGTTAGGATACCTTGGTTTTCCACCCCTCACTTCAGAAGTATGCTAATGAATATTCATGGCTCTGTCTTTTGGCCTCACAACACTAGAAAACATGATTTATTTCTTAGGCTAATGAGCTCTTCAGTTTCTTTCATGGTAGAGAAAGCGGTCTTGTTTTTCTGGATAATTTATTTTTGGTGCTAGTCCATTTTCTGGAAGGAATCTTTCCATTAAGATGCTGAGCGCATTTTAAGAGAAGAGTGGAGCTGTGAGAAGGCCTGCACAGATGAGCCTGCCCACCTGGGGATGTACCATGAGAGCTGTACACAAGGCTGGTGGCAGTGAGGCTCAACGGGGAGATGGTTATTAGGGAGAGTGTACATGATGGGAACCACCGAGGTGGCATCCCATGAAATGCACAGAGCTCACTGCGAGTCATCCATGGAAGTGGGTATGGACAGCACACAGCTGGAACCCAAGGCACTAAGATCTATGTCCAGTGAGTTATGAGACATTAGAAGCTGGTTCACTCAGCTGACAGAGCCCAGAAGAGACAACGTTCACCTCTGTCTCTTTCTCTCTCATCTTCATCTGGTTCCAGTACCATCCACATAGCTCTTCTGCACCTGCCAGCTGCTCTGTGAACTCAGTGGTCCTCAGCCTGCCTTCTGTGCTGGTTGCCAGGGTGGCTGGAGTCTTTTAGGTGGCACTTCACAGACACAGTGACAAGCTGCCTTCTGCAGTCCACAGAAGGCACTGTCTCTCATTTTCATCTGGTTCTAGTACCATCCACATAGCTCTTCTGCACCTGCCAGCTGCCCTGTGATCTCAGTGGTCCTCAGCCTGCCTTCTGTGCTGATTGCCAGGGTGGCTGGAGTCTTTTAGGTGGCACTTCACAGACACAGTGACAAGCTGCCTTCTGCAGTTCACGGAAGGCATTGGAGAAGAACCAGAAGCCAGCAGAAAGGGGAAAGGATCTGACCTCTCCTGTCCTTCCAGAGGAATGGGGAAGGATGGCGTGCAGATCTCCATGATCCACCTTTCCTCTTTTCCCTGTAACTCCTCCAGTGGCAGAATACTTACGGCTCTCTGAAGTTATTACTTTTTTATTTTATAAGTGTTTATTTTTTATTTATATGTAGGTGTGTACATCTGCATGAGTTGATATGTACTATGCATGTGCAGTTACCTGAGGAGACCAGAAGGTGTTGGATCCCCTGGAACTGGAGTTATAGGCAGTTAGGAACTGCCTGACATTGATGCTGGGAACTGAACAAGAGTTCTCAGACAGAGCTGTACTAGGTCTTTGTAGCACGAATTCCAATTGTATTGAAAAAGACTCAGAGCTAAATATTGGGGAAAGGCTGAAATATCAGAGAGAGGAACCACCACAGTCAAATCTCACCCAGCCATCTTCCAATTTCCTCAGTCTCGCTCCTGGTCGCTTCTGCCTCTGCTGGTTTTCTATTCAGCCTTAAATACCCTTCTCACCAGTTGTATCCCAGCCAGGTTAGGATTTTTAAAGGCAAGAACTACTTTAAAGGCCTTGAACTCACAGATACACAGAAAGTTCTTTCTCCGGAGTTATGGGATTAAGGGTGTAGGTCACCACTCCCAGGCTTTCCCTGTGCTGAGATTAAAGGTGTATGCCATTGAAGCCCAGCTGTTTGGTCTTGTACTCAAAGATCAAGAAATTCCTGAGCTGTTTGCCTAGTTTTTGACTGTGTGTTGGTCTCTTGATATTTCAGGTTTTATTAAATATGTAACATATCACTGCAGGTCTTAACCACAGAGTCATCTCTCTAACTTCCTTTCTGCAGGCACTCACTTGTAAGTGTTCTTCCCTATCAGCCCTTCCAATGCTGCTGTCTCTGCTTAGCAACAGACAGTCTGAAGGCATTCTGTGTTTGCCTGAAAGAGCTTACAGCATCAGATCCTATGTAACTGCACACACACACACACACACACACTGAGGCTAATTGGAGAATTAAGCATGGTAAGAGACTGAGTCAGCAATAGTAGAATAGAACAGTTATAAACTATATAGTCCTAAAATTGTTTAGAACATACACATTATACATGATTTCATTCTGGCACTTTTTATTTAGTATTTTCAGACTGCCACTGACCATGGGGAGCTGAAATAGCCAAAAGCAAACCACAGATAAGGGAAGGACTATTGTATGTTGGTGGCCAGTTCCCTGCATCGAATTGCTCATGTTTGAAATAACTGAGGAAGCTCCCATTTCTCTAACCGAACAGAGACAGTTTTAGGGGGTTACCAGAGTTGTGTAAAGATCTTATCTCTTTCAGGAGATAAATGACATCTGAGTAGGCTGTGCTATTCTTTTGCTGTTTTTTTTTTTTTTGTTCAGCATGACACATATCGTAGGCTTTTAGCTCAAGCCTTGTCTTCTGTCTCTGCTGTCCAGGTCTGTCTCAACCCTGGCTACTGCCTCTTTGGCCACTACCTATCCTGGTGGTTTCTATAGCTGGGAACATGTTTCCACCTCTGGTCAATCCGGAGCAATAATGGCAGAGCTTCTGCATCTCCATCCCAGCTTTCAAGGGTCTAACATGTTGTCTTAGTCCGCTCAGTTGGCTTGAATAGCAGGCATGCATTTCTCACATTTCTGGAAGCTAAACTTCCAAGGTCAAGGTTTTCATCACAGCAATGATAACACTAAGTATGACAGCTAGGCTGGATAGCATGAGAGGTGAACTAGAGAATCCCTGGAAACTCAGGGACCAGCTTAAACAGCAGTGAGCAACAAAGAGACCTTGTCTCAGCAAGGTGGATGGTGAGGACAGACACCGAGGTTGTCCTCTAATGCCACACGTGCATTGTGCAAAGCAAGTTATCATTAGGAACTGGGCTGCTGGCAAAAAGGATCACAGAAGGGCTGGGAGACAGTGTATCAGGTAAGGTACCACAGTGTAAGGACCCAAGTCTGAATCCCCCAAACCTACGGAAGGCTGGCAGGCAAGCTAGTTATACGCTAAGTTAACACAAGCTGGAGTAATCTGCGAAGAGGGAACCTCAGTTGGTGAAATGCCTCCATAAGATCAGGCCGCAGTTCACCAGGAATGGAGGCGCGTGCTTGCCATTCGAGAACTTAGAGGCAGAGGCAGGAAGCCAGCCTGTTGAAACAGATCTAACCAATTTGTGTTCATGCACGTACTTGTCTGTTCTCTCTCTCTCTCTCTCTCTCTCTCTCTCTCTCTCTCTCTCTCTCTCTCTCTCTCTCTCTCGTCATTGCTTTTGTTTATTTCTGACTCTGGCTGGCCCTTGCTAGGAATTGTTGCACACACCTGCAGAAACCCACACTGTGATCTCCTCAACCCATGTCACAGAGCTTTACAAGGGTCCTCACTCTCCCACACCCTCATTTGCTTCCTCCTGATTTCTGGTCTCTGGCAACTCCTCCATCTCACTGTCTGCCTCCAGTTTCCAGTTCTTGATCAGAATCTAGTGCTCTGCAAGTTCCCCACTCAGTAACCCTTACACATTCTGATCATTTAGGGGCCCCAACTTCCAGAAACCTCACTGGCCCACCAGATGCTCATTGTCTCAGCTCCCCTGAGACAGCTGGAGGCAGAAAGAGCCTGAGGGTCCCAGGTCTGACAAAGGGGAAGTGTGTTGGGGGGTTTTCTATAGAGCTTTCCTCTAATGGAAGGAAGTGTTGTCTTATTTCCCTCACTCCCAATATTGTCGGACACAAGGAAGGCCAGGCAGGTAGTTTGAGATGCAATCCCAGTAGACACCTGTAGGAGAGAAGTGGAGAAGGTAGGATAGGAGCAGGGAGAGGGTTAGCTGCTGATGTGGGTGACAGGAACCTCATCAGACCGGCATCTCTGGAAAAGGTACAAATCACCTACCTTAGAGTCATCCCTGAGAAAGTCATAGCATCTGTAATGGGGTTCACTAGAGGAACAGAACTGACCTGATGAGTATACATTACAACGGGATTACAAAAGGATTGGCTCACATGATAGTACGTGGGGTAGTTATGATGGCTGACACACTGGAGAGGCTGAGAACTCAGCAGCTGGCCAGTTCATGAGGCCAGATACATCAGAGTCCTGATTTGATGCTGAACACTTAAGAGGTTTCTGGAGAATCACTGGTCTTCGTCTATGTTGGAAGCCTGAAGAAGCTGGAGTCTGACATTAGCCAAGGCTGGCAGCAGCAGCAGTAGCAGCTGTAGGTAGAGTTCTCCTGTGTTGGCAGCTGCTCTCAAGTAATCACCCAGAAATTCATTATTAGTTGTAAATGATCAGCCAATAGCTCAGGCTTGTTACTAGCTAACTCTTACATTTAAATTGATCTGTATTCCTTATCTACACTTTGCCACATGGCTTGGTACCTTCTCTCAGCACCGTGTACCCATCTTGCTTCTCCCTTTGTCTGCTAACAACTCTTCTACTCCACCCTTCTTCATCTTTAGTTTGGTTGTACTGCATATTCTTCCTGCTTATCTACCAGCCAGTCAGTTTTATTAAACCAATCAGAGTGACAAATCTTTACAGTGTACAAAAGGTTTAATCCATAGTATCTCCTTTTTGTCTAATTAAAAAGGAAGGTTTTAACTTTAACATAGTAAAATTATATACAACAGTTATTAAGTAAGAATTACAGTTACAATGTCTTCTAGTTACAAGTAAGTCAGCTTTTTATTATGCCAATTCTAATGACAAATCATTACAGTGTACAAAAGGATTATTCCATAGCAAGCAGCAGCAGCAGCAACATAGATGCATTCACAACATTTGCAGCACAAGCTGGCAAACAGTACTATTTATTTTTTTCTTAGGGCCTTTTTATATATGAGATGCAGTGAGAAGGTGTTTCCTCTCAGTTAATCATTCCTAGAAGTGCCCTCACAAACCCAGCCAAAGATATGTCTCTAGGTTGATCCCATATCCAATCATGTGGACAGTCAAGACTATCCACTACACCAATACTTCTGCAGTCATGAGTTGAGGATTCCTCTTGGGGGGAAACAAATGTTTTAACATTCCTAATCTGAAGCTCTCAGACAGTCATCTATGATTTAAGGAGAAACCCCTAGGGAAAGACAGCTAGAACTTGGCAGGAACTCAGTGAAATAGCAGAATGGATGGAGAGGCGTGTATGTTGCAACATCCTTCACCACTGATCTTGCATGTGCCTTGACATTTGGAGATGAAGCATCTATTTTGTGACTGTGGGTCACAAACCAAACCAAAACACTGAGGTTGGTCATGTAGTGCTGATGGGAGTGGTGGTGGGGATCCATGGTTCTTGGTATCGCTGGCTGCTGCACTAAAACTGAGCTGGCATTTGTAGTTTGGAATAACTATATAATTCTCCAAGCCAGTATTAACCTCTGTGTCCTGTTATTTCTGGTTAAATATATTCCATTTGAAACGGAGCTTTGGGATGAACAGTTGAGAAAGTCGACCCAAGCAGCTTACCAGACACTGGCACCCAATCTCAATGTTTCAAAGGAAGTCTAAACAAGAGTGTTAGCAAATGCTTGTTAATAGACAGGAGAATGGGTGGCAGGATAGATACCGTGGATGGGGAAGCACCAATCTCTCTATGTTACTTGACTCTGTTCCTATCCCTTTGGCTAATGGCAGCATATTTTGGGTCTTCTTCATTATCTGATCCCACATTAAGACATCATCTGACACTAATTGTTGGCTTCTCAGATCCTCTGCTATTCTGCAATGGCTCAAAGGTCACTAATAAAGTCTTGGCCAATTTATTAATAGTTACAGCTATTTTTACTTCTGCTTGATGCGGCAAAGCTCTGTGTAGTATTGAAAGTATAGGGACACTGTTTTCCTTTGGTATTCATGATAGGAACTGGTATGAGGGAAAGGATTCTACAGAGCATCTTAGCATCATCAGGATAAGTAGCTTTGGGGCTAGGCACAATTGCAAATTCGCTCCTTGTCATGATTCCTTTTGTTGCAAGTGTTAGATACTCACTTCAAGCATACAGGGAATGTGTTAGCTCCAGTGACAAGGCTGCAGGGTGATTAAATTCACATAGAGCTTGCTCTAGCAGCCCCGATGAGGCATGTACCCGTGCTCTGTGCTCCTCCCCTTTGCTCTGCTTCTTTTCACTTCCCTCTCTCATTTTCTCTTCTCTTTCTCATGCGCTCAGACACACACCTCATCTCATCTTATTTCTATTGCCTCTATCCTGCTCTATTTCAGTGCCATGCAAAATGGCAACTGTGCTTCAGCCAAATTTTCTCTGTAGCCTTTCCCAGACCCTCTATCAACCTCAAGGTGGTCCCTGATTAGGCTTTCCCAAGTCAATCACAGTGCCCAAGAGGATAGAATTCTGACTGTTTGCCCTGGCCTGGGTCAATGCCTGCAGCAGAGGGATGAGCATGAGGAAGACAGAGCTTAGGAAGAAGTCATGGATGGAGGAACATCCAGAGCAACCAGCAGAAGGAAGACAGGGATGTATGCTGGACAGCCACGTGGTGTGGCTTCACTACCGCCTCACAGTCATAGACCCACATTGCCCAGTCAGAGATCCCTCCAGCAAAGCAACCAGCAAGCTCAACCCTCTGACCCCTCTGTGGTGTTGAGTAGAGACAAACATGCTCACTTCCTTCCTACGTGTAAGCAATCTGGATTAAGACCATCTCTGAGACAAAGACTTCACACAAGCCCTTTGAGGGACACACCCAGGGCATGGAGGAATAAATGAAACAGGCAGAGAAGGAACATGGATTAAAAGGGGTGGTATGTTAATGAAAGCAGAAAATAGGACTCTAGTGTCCTTCTCCCAGACCTCCTGAGAAGTGATGCCAAGTTTTATCATTCCAAAACAGGTGTAATCCCACACCTGTAATTTCAACACTCAGGGGTCGAGGTAAAAGCATCGGGTGTTCAAGACCAACCTAGGCTGCTTGGGGGCTATCCCAGGAGCCATTTGTAAGCCATGTATGTGGCTTGTGCCCTGAATGGAGGGGCGCAGAGCAGCTACTCTCAGTTAGAGAGATGCAGTTCAGGCATGCAGATGTGGGTGAGGCCTGGCCTGGCTGCTGAAGTTATAGAGGACTGCAGAGCCAGCGCAGGCCTCATGGTCTTCTGCAATCACCTGTTAATTACAATATCTGCATTTGGCCCAGCACTTAACAGTGAGGCACACTGCAGCCCCAAAGGCTTCCGGGCTCTCACAAAATACAGGCTCTCACTACATGGACTGGATTGATTGATAGTTAATAAAAAAGATTTTGTTTCCAGAACTGTGGATTCTAAATGTTTCATCTGAAACTCCCACCTGAATCCTGCTGGGAACTTCTTGCTACAGTTGCTTATTTACTGGCCCTAATAAAAGAGCTTGGCAGTTATTCGGGATAGTTAAAACTTTTAGGCTCTTCAGAAATAGAGACGGGGGAGGTAAGCCAGAGCCTGATGCACTGGAATGTTCTGTGTGTTGAGATCAGCTTTCACCTATGGAACTCATGCTAGAGAAGCATTTCCTGTTATAAAGGAGAGCCTGGCTATGATGGGACCACTTCCCAGCCCTGAGCAAATGGCAAACATCCTCCCCCACAAGCCAGCTTTTTCATATTTTAGATGTAAAAGTTAGATATTTTCTCACAGGCATGAATGCTCCTATACATCAGTTCTTGCAGATGAAGAACTGGCAAGGGCTCTGGCTTCTTTGCTCTCAAGGGGTGCAGAGCAGAAACCTTGTACAGTATGGCCAGGACAAGGGCGTGAGCTTAGATATGTACTGATGTAGCAGAAAGACAAGTAAAGCTTCCCAGGTGCTGCAGAGGTATCCCTGACACAGCTGTGTGGCTGTGGTCCTGATGCTGCCCTGTCCTTTCCATAGTCACCACACAGAGCATTCTTCAGTGATGGCACTTTCCCTGGAATTTTTCTTAACACAGCCATCTAGGGAGTCACTTGGGAAGCAACCTGAGTTGGTAAGAGAATTGAAATCTATGTATTATCCTTTAACTCTGAATCGTCTTCTGTGAACATGTAAACCACGAGACTACAAACTATGCCTACAAGTTAAATCTGAGCCTCTGCCTGTTTGTGCCTAATAAAGTTTTATCAGAACAGTCAGATCACATTTACATGCTGCACTGAATGCTCACTTTGAATTGCAGCAGCAGAGGTGAATAGTGGTTGGTGGTGGAGACCCTTCCTTTTGGCCTGAAGGAGCTGGATATTCACTGCCAGATGAATATCCTTTATAAGGAAAGTTTGCCACCCTGGATATAAATCTTTCTCCTGGCTCCAGTCTTTCCTTCAGGCCACAATGAGACTCTTCTTTGTGCCTGAGATCCTTGGAGCTGCTCAATGCCCCAGGGGCTTATGGGCTGTTGGCATTCTGGAGTTGAGAGGAGGGAAAGAGAAATGCCAGGAGAGAAAATCCGAGAAATAAAAATGTTGTTGGAAAAGAGTGGGAAGAAGATGGTGGGGGGTGGGACCTCCTCTGTGCTGCATCTGCAGGGGCATGCCAGTGTTCAGAGATCCGCTCAGCCTGGCCTGATGCCCGGGCTGGGACTCAGCCACCTTCCTCAGCTCTGTGCTCCTAGCAAGCACCCATTGGCTACCGCAGATTTCCAAAGTGTGGGCTCAAGCCCTCGTATTTTTATTCTTTTCCTGATGAAAATGACAGCGTTTTGCTGGTCTCTAGGTGATCACAAACCCCAACATTTGCAGATGAGTGTCTTTTCTGGCATCTGGCTGATGTTTCTGATGCTGTTTGCTGGGGAGCTATATCTGGATTATTGTCTGTGGGGTCCAGCCCATTGTCCAACTGAATATCAAACACCCACATCATCTCCTCTCTCTTTTTCCAGGGCCATCAGCATTCTTTTTTATGATGTGTGTGCTCTGCTGCGAATGGCTTATACCCAGGACTTGCTAGGTCACTGGGGACCTGGGTCGTTCATAGTCAATGACTAATGTGCAGGAGGATAAAAGCAATTGCCATTGTCTCAGGATGCCATCCTGCCCTGAGTACCCTGAAGGAACACAGGCAGGGGCTTTATCGAGTTCAAATACACACAATGAAAAGCATAACTAAGTCCTGTCCAACTTAAATGATTCAAATTACTTTTCTGGCCTGAGGAGCTGTATTGGTTTAAATGAGAGTAGCCTCCCATAGGCTTATATATTTGAATGTTTGCTTTCCAGTTGTGGACAGTTTAGGAAGAATCAAGAGGTGGCCCCAATGAAGGAGCTGTGTCATTAGGGGTGGCCTTTGAGGTTTCAAAAGTCATCACAGAGCTCAGTCTTGCCCTTTCTGGGCTCCAGTGCCATGGCTGCCTGCCTTTCACCACACTCTCCACCATGAGGGCATGGACTAATCTTCTAGAACTGTAAGCAAGCCTCCAGTGAAATGCTTCTTTAGTTGTCTTGGTCATGATTCTCTTCCCAGAAATAGAATAACAACTAGGACTTGTTTTTTTTTTTTTTTTTTTTTTTTTTTTTTTTTTTTTTTTTTTTTTTTTTTTTTTTTTTT
>PVIH01021668.1:0-10196 GCA_004025045.1 Sigmodon hispidus | reverse complement strand
TCACAGTTTTAAATGAAGACAATGCTATGGTTTGAATGTCCTGTTCTAAATTCAAGTTGACATTAAATTGCCCTTGCAGCAATACTGACAGGTGGGACCCTAAGAAGTAATAAATTATTCATTACTTTGGAAGTAAGGTTCTTTTTTTCTTTTTTCTTTTTTTTAAATCAAGTTCCCTTCTGCCATGTTCCAATACAACGTGGAGACCTCATCAGATGGCGGAGACCTCATCAGATGGCGGAGCCCTAGGATTTCCCAGCCTCCAGAATCATGAGCCAAATGAGCTGTTGTTTATAAATTCCAAAGCTAGTAGTGTCTGGTCAACCAGCAGAACCTGGATTCAGAGTCTGTTGCTGACAGAGAGTGAGAAGACAGTTAGGTGAAAGGTGTCTAGTCCCCCAACAAGCCGAGCCAGCCACCCTGCCATGGAGGAGCGCTTCCTAAACTGTGGCAGAGTGAAGACAAGGTAGAAAAGCTCTAAGAACCTAGCTCACAGCTCATTTCCAGGGTGTCCCAGAGGTGTGGGGGTGGGGTGGGGTGATGGCTGGAGGCTTCTGAAATAGCCCATGGAGTGTTCGGTTCCTACTGATCACCTGACTAAAGATCCGGTAGGGGTGGCCTCTGTGCAGGTCGGAAGTCTGGGGTGGGGTTCTCTGGACAGGAGTTAGGTGGGTGCAGGCTGCAGTCATTCTAGGGAGAGTGTACCCTCTAGACTTCCTGGGCTCCCTGAGGCCAGTGTGCTCCTCTTCAGAGCCCTAGCCAAGGTCCAGTCCCTGCATCCCTTAGCCTCTCTCTGCCTCTGTCTCTCGCTTCTGTTGCTGCTCCTCCCCTCAATGACACTCAGCCTTCAGATGACCTTAGGTAAGCCTCCATAATCCAGGATCATCGCCCCATCTGGGAGCTTTCATTTATGCACATCTGCCAGGTCCCTTTTCCCATATAAGCTGACTTAGTCACAGGTCCCAGAGATCAGGATACAGACATACGTGGGAGGGAGGTGTGACTCTGCCCACACATTCAGCAGAGCGCTGTATCAGGCTTTGGCCTAGTTGGGTCCATGCAGATGGCTGAGGCACTGTGGGTACAGCCATTTTCCTAGACTGTCAGCTGAAACTGTCTCCTCTCTGCCCAGCTTCCCTCCTGTTCTGATCCACTGCTCCTGACACACTGCCTCACTAAATCATTTGCACTAAATAGTAGGGAACATCCCTCAGGATAATGTGCTCTCCTCAATGTTCCAGTACCTCAGCATTCTTGTCTATTTCTTGGACTGACAGCCTGAGACTATGGACTCTTTAGGGGAGGCTGCCTAATACTTCTGATGGTTTATATAAGGCGACTGGAAGACAAGAAAGACTAGGTAGGGGTTTTGTAGACCCTTGCGTAGAATAACCCTAGAGTCCTGGGGCCAAAAGGACCAGAGAGCCCAGAGTCCCCTGGCTACCAGGCCACCTCAGCATCTGCCTCATGTTTGCTGAGAATGGGAGCATGATCTGCCCGCAGCTGAGGCACCAATCACATGTCCTGAATTTGGAGGCCTCCTGTCCACCACAGAAAGGTATCATCATTGGGTTCAGAATCTGAACTCTTGCTGATGGGCTTAACAATTCCTGGGAAGATTTCAGCAAGGGAGTGACATGGTCCCGTGATTTTTGGAGCAGTATTTCTGGCTGCTGGTGGGAAGCACAGTAATGGAGCCAAGGTGGCCATAAGCCTTAGGAGTAGGGGGAGGCTGCGATATTATTCCTAGTAGAGGGGTGATGGCTTGTCTGTCCCCACTCCTGCCCTCTTAAAGAACGTTCCCAGGGATCAGAATGAGAGACATGGGCTTGTCTTCTTGTCTCACAGCCCCAAAGCCAGATGCCTCACCTCTGGGTAAGCACTGGGAGGTCTGCCCTTGATGGCCCCATCACAGCCTCCTCTAGCCCCTCTACCTTAGAGGGTACCTGCCCTTCCTTGCCTAGGCACAGCCGGTCTCTTCCCAGCCACTGTCTGTTCTGAGTTTCAGAGCTGAGTTTCTGCCTCGGCCTTCTTCCCAGAAGAACACACTGACCCTGTTCTGGAGACACTCTGGCACCTCTGGATAAAAGCGCCAATCGAGAGCCTCCTGTGGCCCTAGTGACTCAGAAGCTTGCCTGCAGAAGGGGATCTGGACATGGGCCCAGGTTTGATAAGCCCTGTTATATACACACTGCTGTCACCTGGGTAATTTTTTAAAATTCCATAATACTTGGGCCCCTGTCTGCACCCTTGAGTAATCAAAACCAGGGTCTTTGGGTAGGACTGTTTTGTCCCTTTTTAGCTTCTTAAGTGGGTCCATTGTGTAGTCATAACTGAAGCTGTTCATGTCGGGGACTGGGCACTATGTGTGCCGGGGACAGGGTATGTGTGCCGGGCACATGACTCATTCTCTTACTCAAACCGAGTGCTTGCACCATTCACATGATGTTAGTGGGGCCTTGAGATGCACAGCCTATGTGCTTAACAGGGTGTCTGCAAGCAAGCTGTGCCCTGTTAGTTCCCACGTGTGGGGAGGCTGCGCGCCGAGAACAAAGACTCTGGGTAAGTTTTAAAGATAAGCCATTAGTGGAAGTTAGTGCTTCTGAGTAGCCAGTACAGCCGGTCAGCCTGAGCCTGAGGTTGGCAATATCCCACACGTGGCTCTCTGAATGATCACCAACCATCCAACTGTTCCCTGAATTTTGCAGATCAAACAGCCTGGAAATGGGCAGCCTTCAAAGAGTACTGGGGCAGGATTGGAAGCTGGCCAGGTTTCTGGGGAACACGGGCCCCTCCCACTGCCCACGGAGGGGGAAAGAGGGTGAAGGGGAGTATGGTGGCCCACGGTAGGTCCAGAGATTGTACCTTCAGCCGGTCCTGCTTCTACACCCCCCCATCTCCCCACCTCCCTACCCTCCCCTACCCCAGCCAATAGGAGGGTGCTATGGGACTTTCACAATTTCTATAGAGGAAGTTAGTCTCTGAGCCAAGCCCTGATGCCAGGAAAGTTCATGCTTATCTAGGAAAACCGTGAGCCTATGAAAATCCAGAGCAAAAATTAAGCATATACTCTGTACTTGCTTGCCTTTCTGTCCCTTTCTGGGGACTTCTTCTCTGTTGGAAGAATTCTGGTTTCCAGAGCCATGACTTCCATGGGAAAAACTTAATTTAAAGAGCTTGGGTAAAGGAATCAAATAGACATTTCTCCAGAGAAGAAATAGAAATGGCCACAAGGTATGTGGCAAGACGTTCAGTTTCTCGAATCACAAAAGAAATGCAGATAAAATGATGGTGTACCTGACATGAACTAGAGTGACTAGCATTTTAAAAAAGGAAAAGAAGAAGAAAGCAGATGTTAAGAAGATGGGGCTGTCGCTTGGTGGGATAGTGCTTGCCTAGCTGGCATGAGGCCTTGGGTTCAACCCCAAGCACTAGAGGAAAAGAAAGGTAAACAAAGATTTGCTGATGACCCAGGGATGCTCGCCCCTAGGGCATTTGATGCGCAGACCTGCTCACAGCAGATCTATTCACGGTGGCTGATGGGGAGGGGGGGGAATGCAAATGTCTTTTGAAGGGGCTCTAACCGGCATGGCAAACACTGCAGACAGGCTCTGCCTCTTTACCCCTTTTCTTTGCTAAAAACCCTTCTATTCCTAAAGCTGGTCCTCAAGGTCCATTCCCTTATTTGGCCATGGATTCATTCCCGAGACAAAAACACCAAGGTCCAACAATCAAAATTCACTATTTGCTTCACTGGCTCTCACCATAGCACAGAGTCTGTTTTCCTCTCAAAAACGCACTCGTGCAGAAGCACCTCTTGTATCTCTTGCTTGCTCATGCTGCTCTTGCCTTTGCACCCTCCCCACCTTGCCCCTCCTGGATAATAAATCTCCTTTGTGCTGAGAATTTGGTGTATGGGTTTGTCCTGTACCAATTTCAGCGGGGCCATCTCCCTTTCATCTTCCAATGGATAAATGCAAATCGTGGCACATCCATAGATGAAATAGTATTTACTTGTGAAAATGAATGAGATGCTGATACAGAATCTGATGGAGATGAACCTTGAAAAATGTCCAGCGGAAGAAACCAGACACCAAAGGATGTATGTCACATTTCACTTATAAACAGTACTCAGAGCAGATAAACTCATAGAGAAAATCCAGAGTGAAGGCTTCAAGGTCTGAGTGAGGAATAATTGGATGTAAAGGCAAAGGATTTCAACAAGCCTGGACGCATGGGGCTGCACGTACCTGGGTTTGTGGTTCTGGAGTGGGTGCTGTTCAGAACTTAGAATTTCAGATGGATGGGACAACCACCTGCCAGGTGGTTGTGGGAAAATGGCAATGTAGACACCCCAACACTCTGCTCTTTCCAGAGAGCAAGAATGGCAGAAATTAGCAAGCAATTTTTATGTTAGGCCTTTAGGGCATAAATGACACATTCCAAAATATACACTAGTGGGGTTTATGGGGGAAGGAAAGAGGCACTGTATATACATTCTCAAGCTTCTACGACATACATACTAGACACCATGTTAGCCACAACCACTGAAAGTGTGTTGGCTCCTGTCTTTTTTGGGGGTGAGGGTAGAGGAAGAAAGACTAACATAAGGTATTTGGTACCTCAAAGAGGGTCAAGGTAGGACACTAGATATGGGAGGAGATGGGCATGGAGGCAGGATACAGCAGGAAGGAGAGGTGTCTAAGGAGCCTCGGGAGGGTGGGGTGGGTAGGGAGGGGTGCCACATGGGCAGGAGAGGCATCCCAGCCGGCTGTCATGGTGGCTATGTCTAGTGAACACTTTGGTGTCTCCCATGTCTCCTGACCCACTGACTGTAGCTACTGTACAGATGGTGGCTATGCCTGTGGATGGCTTCCCACCAAGCAGCAGTTATGCCCCAGGAGTTAATGGTCCTGGGAGGTGGCCCTCTGTGAACAGGAGGTGACAACATATCTGAGGAAAGAAGGAGTTCTCGCTTTTTGTTTCTCTTGCGGTGATAAGATACTCTGATGGAAGGCAGCATATGGTGGAAAGGGTTTATTCATCTAATAGTCCAGATTGCCATCCGTCGCTGAGTGGACGTCAAGGCAGGAGCTTGGACAGTTCTTCGCTGCAGAATGCAGAGCAGGAAGAAACTAAATGCAGGATTGCTTGCCTATCTTCTCCTCTCTTATACTTCCCAGGACCCCTTTGCCTAGGGAATGCTGCCTGGCATCAATTAACCAAGATGGTCTCCCACACACTGCGAAGGCACATATTTACCAATGCAAAACTTTATCTCAGGGAAAGACCATTTAGTGCCTGAGGGCAGGGCCCAGGTCGAAGAAGAATCTAGGAAAAATCTCAGGAATGCACCTGACAGCCAATAGATTTAAAACTCAGTAGATCCAAAATTTGGTTTTGCGCCAAAAGTTTCACCAATAGTTTCCAAGAATTACTTTACCTCATACCCCTTTACCCAATCCTGAAATGCTAAGATGTGTAACACCCTGCTTACATATTTTTTTCTTTAAAAACTCTCTTATCCCTGAGCTTGGGGCTGAATTCCCTCCGCTGAGTTGGAACACAGGGTTTCTGCCCTGGTTCAAACCTGTCCAAAAGAATAAACTGACCCTCATTGTGTTTGTATCAGAATCCAGCTCCCTGGTGGTCATTGAGGGGGGTGTCTCTTGCCAAGGATATAACAACACAAGCCCACAGGTCAACTTCATCTAGATTATTCCTCAACTGAAGCTCTCAGGTGATACTTGGGGTTGTGCCAAATTAGCAGTGAAAGCTTATTCTCACAGGAAGGCTTTTATTTGTTTTGTTTTTTGAGAGTGTTTCTCTGTGTAGCCTTGTTTTCAGGGCTGGCCTCGAACTCACAGAGATCCACTTGCCTCTGCCTCCCGAATGCCAGGATTAAAGGCATGTGCTACCACTTCTGGGCAAAAGTTTTGTTTTGACTCAGGTTGGGAATACAGTCCTTCATGTTAAGAAAACCATGATGGCAACAGCATGAGGCAGCTGGTCACAGGCATGCCCAGTCAGGAAGCAAAGAAATTAATGCTGGTACCTAACTCATTTCCTCTTTTTCACTCCATTTTGGATTCCAATTTATTCTACAGTTCCTCAGAAGGTCCGAGGTACCAAGGCCCAGCGGCCCTACCAGTACCCAGCCCAATCACACACTTTTTCTAGATTTAGTTTCCCTGACTTAGCTCTGCTTGGATCTACTTCCATGTGAGATGTTTGTGGCAAGCCCTTGCCTCAGGTGAATCCAAACTAAGACTGTGGAAGCAGAGCTAAAGCCCAAGGAAATGGAGGTAGCTCCTAACAGGATAAGCTGATGGTGTGGTAGCCTGGAAAAGTAATCCCTAGGTTTATCAACGTTGAGGCTGCTGATGACCTCCTGGCATATTTGCTGGGATGGAAGGGTGATGATGGCTGAGGGCTAAGGGCTGTGGGCAGATTGAGGGAGTGATGTTTTGGGAATCAGGAAAAACCAAGACAGCGTCCCTTCAACCTTTAGACTTTCTCCTTCTTGATATCCTAATTGTGGTTGCACTCTGCCTCCTACCCTCCATGAAGATCTCCAGGATCCTTTGGGAGGTAGTGTTTTCTAAATTTTCCTCTGGAGTTTTCCCCATTGATTGTGCTAACACTCAAAGGCCTGTTACCCTTCAGAAGGTAGATCTGTTCTCTGAAGTGTGACAGCCCCTATACCTTGCTTTGCTTGGAAGTTCTGTTGGCCTTTCACATCTACCCAGTCATCTCTAGCAGTGAGGCAAGCAGCAGCCAGCGGCAAGAAAGGAAACACAGACATCACATAGTCATGTATCCCCAGGCAGTCAGGAAGCCCATGGTGGCCCAAGTCTGGGATGTAGAAATCAGATCTCTAGAAGAAGCCTGTGTGACAAGCTAAACTACCTGCTCCCTAAAGAGAAGAGACAGAAGAATTCCTCTCTCTTGTCTGTCTGGACCCATGGATACTGGCAGACCAGAGAACATTTCCTACTTGATAGGACAGCATCTGGCTCCTACTGCTGTAGAAAATGTCTTCTGGTTGTCCTGAGCCTCACTGCCTCAGGCCCTCTCAAAGAAGCTGAGGGATGGCTGCCCTGTGCCTATCCTAATTCTAAGGCTGGAGACCATGGGTTAGAAGGGCTAAGACACAAGGGAGGAGAGAGTGAATGGGGAGGTTTTCTCTCTTCAGGGACTCTCTTCAGGAAGATACTAGCCCTGCCTACAGGATAACAGGGAATGAAGAAAAAGGTGTGTGTGTGTGTGTGTGTGTGTGTGTGTGTGTGTGTGTGTGTGTGTTATGAAGATATAAAAAGCCCTTTAGGATCAACAGCATACATTATCTTAATGACATTAGGACAATAAAGCTGTAAATTTTTAATTAAAATGTAAAATTGAATAAACAGGAATAAAGTTTGAGTCAGGTACATACTGATTGTAAATTTAAAAGTACAGCTGGGGCTTTTGTTGGTGTTACTTTTTATAATTAAAATACTGTCTCACTTTGTAGCCTAGGCAGGCCTAGAACTCATGTAGCCCAGGCTGGCCTCAAAGTCATGGCAATTCTTCTACCTCAGCCTCCCAAGTGTTGAGATTATATGCGGGGGCCACCATGCTAAACCAATGGATGCCTTTCAATAATTATATTAACCATTATTTATTTATGGAGGAGTGAGCCCATGCCATTGCATGAATGTGGGGGTCAGAGGACAATTTTTGGGTGTCTGTTCCCTCCTTCTACCATAGGGGTCCTGGAGATCAAACTCAGGTTATCAGTGTTAGTGGCAAGGACCTTTACCCACAGTGCCACCTCACTGGTCCCTAATAAGAACTTCAAAACTTTTTTCTTTCAAAACTATTTTAATCACATGTATGAGTGTGTCTGAGCACATGAGTGCAGGACGCATGGAGGCTGGAGGCATCAGATCCCTCTGCAGCTAGAATCACAGACAGTTGTTGCTTGCCGGATGTGGGTGCTGGGAACTGAATCTAGGTCCTCCTGGAGAGCAACAGGTGCTCTTAACCACTGAGCCATCTCTCCAGCCCCTAACAGGTGCTTTTAAGGACAATTTTAAGATGCTCAGGTCTAGGCCTCTAGGGTTTTGCACAAACTTTTCTCTGCCACAGGAAACTTCAGCAGAAGAATGTGTGAAGCACCCATTCAGGCCAGTGACATGTTGGTAAGTATTAAATTAGCTTTCAATGAGAAACAAGTCGTCTGTAGTAGCTCCCCACCCCCACCCCCGCGTAAACATTCTTACATGGCCACCTTCCATCAGCCCATGGGACACTGCTGACTGCAGGGTATTAGGAAGAGATGCTTACAATCTGCCCTCCCAGACCAACAAGAGTCACATAGCTTCTTTTAATGCCAACCCAACGCCTTCCTATTCCAAAGAAGAACAGAGGCCCATGTAGAAAAAAACCACCCAGCATGACAGCAGGGACTCAAGGCAGAGCTGTGCCCCTGACAGAAAGCTAATGCTTATTGTCATTTGCCCTGCTCCAGAGTAAGTGAGGTTTATGTAAACTTATAACCTTACTTTTATATTTTAAAGTTGTGTGTATGCATATACATGCATGTATGTAAATGTGTATGTATGCATGTATACATGCAAATTCATGTGTGTATACCTGTGTGTGCATGCATGTACTCACAGCCTGTAGCATTTTTCTTTGACATTCTTCTGTGAAGAACACACATGTTACCTGCCCCAAACTGGCTCGTTTATCTTTTGGTCTCAGTTCAGATGTCACCTCTTCAGTCCTTCCTCACAAAGCCCTGCTCATTTTCTTCCTGATATTTCCACATTATTAGCTTATTGTGTGTGTGTGTGTGGTTTTGTTTTGTTTTTTTTGCACTTACTTTGTGCATGACATAGCTTTAGCACCTGGTGTCCAGAGAAGAGCTGACTGACTTCTGTTGTACTAGGGTGGGAGGCACGGAGTTTCCTCCTCCGGTGACTGTGTGTGAAGGTTTCCTGCTGTCTAAGCCAGGAGCAAGGGAGAACAAACAGAGGGTTAGGGCACTTTGAGCAGACACAGACTACGTATGGCCATTGCCTCAGGCTGGGTTCCCAGTGTTCTCATTTTCTGTTACTGTGTAGCAAATTATTCCTCAAACTAGAGACTCAAGACACAGGGTTTCATTATTTTATTTATAATAGTATCTCTTGCTGTTCTGGGAAATAGAACCTGCCACCGGCCCTGATGGGTTCTTGCTTCCCCGCTGACGTCTGGTGAGAATTGTAGATGTGAAAACTAGAGTTGGTACAAAAGGAGTCAAAGTCATTACCGATGGCCCTGTGTGCGGAACGACCAGAGTGTCACCCTCTTCTTGCTCTTTACACCTGGGGACAGTTGTCTTTTGCTCCCTTTTGTCACAGTTCATAGTGACCTCAGAATGAAAGATGACTGCTCGAGCAGGATCTACAAGCATTTGGGGCTTGGGGTGGGGAAATCAAATTTATGGAGCATCCCAGGTTAGGCTCAGTGGGCAGCATGGGCAGCAGTCTGCTTTGCAGTTGCTGGCAGCCTGTATCTGTTTGCAGTCTCCATACATGTGTCCTTTCTAAAATGTCATAGGAGGAAATCAGAATGCAGCCATTTGGGTCTGGTTTCTTAACATTTAGCACAAGGCATTTGACTTCGTACTGTTGCCTGGTGGGCTCTATATCTTTCAAGCAATAGCTTTTCTGCCGTTTATCCCAGGCCTGTTTCCCAGCTCTGAAATTCTTTAGATGAAATTCAGCTAACACCTCAAGATACAAAGCAGGTAAGAACTGAGCTCTAAGGACCTGGCTGGGAATGGAGAAGGTGGGGTGGGGCCATGTCATGACCTTGGCCGCTCCTATGTACAGTCTGGAGAATTCTTTGGAACATACTGTGAAGTCTGCTCTTAAAGCTTAGAGACAGACCTGTCTCTATTTCATTGGCCCTCTGGCTAAGTCTTGCCTTTCCTACTATAATACACAGGCTGTTCCCTATGCCTGGGACACTTGGCTCTCAGACATCCACAAGTCTCGCCCTCATCTTTGCAGAGGCCTCAATTTTTCTGAGGCTCCATGGCCTCTGTTTAACACTCCAGACCCAGGCTCATTCACCCCCCAGCTCAGGCTCACTCACCCCCACCCCAACCCATGCATATTCACCCCTCTCCAGCCCAGGCTCACTCACCGCCCCCCCATAGCCCA
>PVIH01021667.1:0-29134 GCA_004025045.1 Sigmodon hispidus | reverse complement strand
ATGGAAAAAAAAAAAAATTCAGAGGGAAAGATGAACACAAAGAAAATATAGGTGTAGCAATCTTATTTGTATGTCTACCCTTGATAAGCCATGCTTATCATTCTTATCCTCTATATAGTTATTGTTAACTCTTCCACATTTTAAATTCTTTTTACTGTGTTTTTTTTTAATAAATACAAAATAAAGGAAAAAAAAAAGATATTATCAAAAGCATTTATCAGGCATTCAGTTTGTATATAAACAAAGCATGAGAGCTGTTGACCCTACAGTGCTACCTTTAAATGGTGCTAGATAAACCTAAATGGGTTCAACAATGACCTTGAACAAAAGAGAAATTGCAGGTCTTAGAACAGCTTGTACAGGAGCAGTTAAATGCTTAGCATATTGAAGAATCAACCAGCCCTTGAAATTCTCCTGTATTTTGTTATCAAAAAGCAATCTGGAAAGTGGAGATCTAAGAGCAATAAATAAGATGATTCAGCCAGTGGGCTCTTTACAATATGGAATTCATTTGCCTTCCCTAAGGGATGGTATATTCTAATTATTGACTTAAAAATCTATTTCTTGTACACAGATAAAAATGTTGGGACAGTAGTAAAAAAACAAAAAAACAAAAAAAAAAAAAAAACTTGTTTCTTTACCATACCTCTACAAGAATAGGACAAAATTTGCCGAACGCTGCCTATTTCTACTAATTCTCAGCCTATAGAGAGATATTAGTGGAGGGTTCTTCCACAGGGAATGTTAAATAACCTCATTTTGTGCCAATATTTTGAATAACAGCCACTAGAAGTAATATGCAAATAATTCCCACAATTTATTATTTACCATGACATGGATAATATCTTGTTGGCAGACTCAAATATAGATATATTAGAAAGAAAGAATGTTTAAAAAGTAAAGAAAATTTTGCCTGGTTGGGAATTACAAATTGTTCCTTTAAAAATAAAAGAGAAAATTCTATTAATTATTTAGAGTATAAAATAGATCTACAAAATAATTAGACCCCAAAAGGTACAACTCAGGAGAGATAGATTGTGAACTCTTAATAATTTCCAAAGACTACTAATAGATATTTCTCATATATGAGCTATTATTGGGAGAAAAATCATAAACTAGTTAATTTATTCTAAACATTAGAAGGTGATAAGAATTTAAACAGTTCAAGGGAATTTTCTGGTGAAGCTGAAAGAGAATTAACTTTCAGTGGAAAAGAAATTACTAGATGCATATGTAAATCCTGTGGATCCAGACCTTGACTGCATTCTGGTTATTTTACCCTCTAAGCATTCTCCTATAGGAGTTATAAGGCAAAGGGAAAATATTATATTAGAGTGGATATTTCTGCCACATAGGCCAAGTAAAAATTATATGAAAAAGATTTCTGATTTGATTTTTAAAGGAAAATTAAGACATCAACAGTTGACAGGAAAAGACCCAACAGAAATTTTTGTACCATTAATTAAAAAAATAGATTGATTATGGGTAAACAGTGAACCTTGGAAAAAAGCCTGCAGTAATTTTGGGGAGAGATTAATGACAGGTATCTCCAAAGCAAAAGATTTAAATTTATAAAAGAAACTAACTAGATTCTTATTCATGTTGTATGGTATAAGCCAGTATATGGAGCCCCTACATTTTATATTCATGCAAACAAATCATAAAAAGCACATTACAAATAAGGAAATTTAAGTAAAGTGGCTCAAAGCCCTTATAATTCTGCCCAGAAGTCAGAATTATATGCTATTATTATGGTAATAATAAACTTTACAGAACCTCTTAGTATAGTAACTGACTCTCAATGTGTAGAAAGAGTGGTTTTACATATTGAAGCTATTGATTATATTCCTAATAAAACTGAAATAGCCTCATTGTTTATACAGCTACAGGATATTATTAGGAATAGAACTCATCCTATATATATATAACACATCAGATCGTTCATGGGTCTGCCAGGTCCTCTAGGACAAGGTAATGATGAGATTGATTGGTTATTAATAGGAAAAGTGCTGGAGGCCTCAGAATTTTATAAAAAACAAAAAACAAAAACAACATGTTAATGGCAAAACATTAAAAGAAGAGTTTTCCCTTTACTTGTCACCAGTCAAAAGAAAATTGTAAAGAAATGTTCTACTTTTTTTGTCTATAACCAACCACCATTACTTGCAGAAAGCAATCCTAAAGGTACACAAAAAAATGAGATTTGACAGATGGATGTGTTTCAATTTGCAAAGTTTGGAAAAATGAAATATGTACACCATACCATTGACACTTACTCAGGACTTCTATGGGCAACTTCCCTGAGCTCTAAAAGGACTGATTCTGTAACTATATACCTTTTGGAGGTCATGATCATTATGGGAATATCTGTACAAATTAAAACTGACAATGAATAGCATATGTTTTCTGAAAGATGAAGCAGATTTTTGGACATTATAATATAAAGCACATTACAAGTATACCACACAATCCTACAGAACAAGCAGTTGTGAAAAGATCTAATTACATCTTAAAAGAGATGCTTTATAAAGAGAAAGGAGTAATAGGAAAAAAAAATAGAGAGAAATTGCACAATGCCTTACTAACCTTGAATTTTCCTAATGCGAATGAGATAGAAACAATAGAGAGACATTGGATAATTTAAAAAAAAAAAAAGAATATTCAGAAATAAACCAACCTGTCTACTTCACAAATGTGCTGATCTCAGAATGTAAGCCAGGACATGTGCTTAGTTGAGGAAGAGGTTTTGCTTTTGTTTCTGTAGGAAAAGAAAAAATATGGGTACCAACAAAATTAATAACAATCCAATTCAAAAAGAGACACCTCTCAAAGAGAAGTAATAGCTTATTGATCAATATGACAGTTTGATACATGGTCAGGAAAACTCATTTAACAAAGGTAGGGGCAGGGTTTCACTTTTGTCTTTACAGAAAGATAGACATAATCCTGTTTCAGAAGTTAAAAAAGACACTAGAAAGTTAAACATCTAAGGCTGAAAGAAGATCAATTCTGAAAGGATTACAAATTAAAGAACATAAGGCCTATTGGTACCAACATGCAATACAGGGTAAATTCTCAATTCTCACTGCTTAACATCCATATCTCTTTTTAAAAAAAAAAAAATAGTGGTTCTGATTTAATTATAAATGAAGCTGGCTTTGGAGTTGAAGTAAGTGGCTTACTAAAAAGATTCTGTCTCATATCAGAAAAGCTACCTGGTGTGGGACAGAAGACAGCCAAGATATGTAGGGAATATTATTATAATTTTATTTCTTTTTTTTTTTTAAAAAAAAAACTTTATTATTTATTTACTTATTTGCCTTGGTGTTTGCCTGGAACTGGAACTACAGACAGTTGTTAGCTGCCATGTGGGTGCTGGGAATCGAACCCGGGTCCTCTGGAAGAGCAGACGGTGCTCTTAACCACTGAGCCATCTCTCCAGCCCCCTATAATTTTATTTCTAATCCTATTTTTCTATGTACTTATTCTTTCTTGATCTTTTAAAACATTTGTTGTATACAGTCTCTCCTAAAACTGTAAATTCTCCATTGGATATTAGTAATGTTTAAGTTTTTCACTGTAAACAACAAATTCTTCTAGCAGCAATCTCCAAAGCATCCAGAAAGAAGATGGGGCCACACCACAATATTTACCTGCTCTATAATATTTTTTAAAACTGGTGTATACCATTCAATGTCTTATTTTGAAATACAGACTGTTCAGGACAGTTGCAAGATAGCTTACCATAATTATCCATCATATTACATCTCTAACAAGAATTCCAGAAGGCCTTACTTAGTACTCTGAGACTAGTTATATATGTTTATCATCAGTCCTTTGGAACCTAACCACTATCTTAGTTTCTACAGGACCCACAGAGATACCATTGTCTGTAAGTCAACAGGAAGCAGCTCTATGAAGAACTACATCCTTCTACTGATAAGTTTTGTCCTCTAAGGGTTGTGAAAAATTATCATTCTGCTAGGGTGGTTATGAGTTATATTTGTTTTGAGGGTGGAACAACAATATAGTCTCAGTTGGTTGTTAGTTATAGTTGGACCTTGTTTATGTTATTTGCCTTTTATGTCTCCTGGACATTACCTTATAGTCATTTCTATTGTATATATTTTTGTATTTAGGCTTAGAACATTTTTAGTTATACAAAAGGAGATGTACTGGGATCAGGCACTATTCATGTTGACCTAGAAGTGTGGGTGTTAGGTCTTGAGAACCCACATACGGAACATGCCCAGGCCAGTCTAAGACCTGGTGCATGCTGTCTTTCCTTCCTGTTTCCTCACATTCTTGGAGAGAGGATCTGACCCATCATAAGAGCTGTATGAGCCAGTCCAACTTTCCAGGAATTGTTCTACCCTTCAATCTTTGTATCAGTGAGTGTTTCATATAAGCCCCTTAATAAATATTAAATTTTTAAATAAACAGTCACTACTGATTAATACCTACATCGTTATACTACTTCCAATATTACAGAATTTATAATATACCTTTCCAAGGGAGGTAGAGAGTTGTTAAACAGCACTTGTAATCAATGCTGACCTTATAATTTTTACTCACTAAAATTTAGTGGAAAACAAGTGTCAGAGAAATGTACCTGTTCTAAATCCAAGGGTATGATACTTTGAACATACTTGCTTACTCCCTTGGAGATTTATCTTTCTTACCAAGCCTGAGCCACCTCACTGGAGGGTTAAAAACTGCAAAGAGGTACTAGTTGTTACAGTGAAAAGGATATCTCAGTAGATGTGCTAGATATTTTTATGTCAACTTGACACAATCTAGAGTTATATGAAATCAGGAAATTTCAATTGATAAAATTCTTCCACAAGATCCAGCTGTAAGACATTCTCTTACAGCTCTTGGTGATTGATGAGGAAGTACCTAGGACATTGTGGGTCTGCTATCCCTGGGCTGGCGGTCTTGGGTTCTATAAGAAAAAGGCTGAGAAAGCCATAAGAAGCAAGTTAGTGTGTAGCGTCCCTTCATGGTCTCTGCATCTGTTCCTGCCTCTAGGTTCCTGCCCTATTTGAGTTCCTACCTGACTTCCTTCAATGATGGACTACAATGTGAAAGTGTAAACCAAATAAGCCCTTTCCTCTACAACTTGCTTTTTGGTCATGGTATTTGATCACAACAATCGAAATCCTGACTAAGATAGCAGAAAGTCTTCTCAGCTAAGCTAGAATCTGAGCATATATGTATGAGTGTACAAGCTCCATGAAGAGAAGAAAAACTCAGAAAAGTTTAACCTATATAGTGAACCAACAGATTATAAATATAAGTAAATATTGCTTGTCTTAATGAAATATAAGGGTCCTGCAATATCCAGCAAAAACTAGTTTATAGGAACCATGGAACTGTCCAAAGCAGAGTCAGAAGTGAGTGGATTCAAGCTCCTGGGCCTCCTGGAGAGTTCCTCTCTGGGGCCAGAGACACATCTCCAGCTCTGACCTCATGCTCTCACACTCTCACGTGCAGCCAGTCCCCAGAGTAAAGCCTGGAGAGAACTTCCCCAGTGATCCCTAGAGATACATAGCAGGAGGGACATCCTGCCCCCAGTATGTGCTGCATCATCATAGACAAATACTTTCGAACCCTGCCCTGAACAAGTCCAGGGCAAAGATAGAGATCATGCAGACCCCATGTCCAGAGGTGACAGGAGACACACAATCCTTCTACCCACAACTGACTAAGAGCTGACTAAGAATGAACCAAAGAAGCAAAGGGGAGATGCCAGTGGAAAAACACATATAACAATATAAAGAACAACAAGGTAACACCAGAAGAAACTGGTGGTTCTACAACACCAAGACTTGAACAGAGCAATGAAGAGGAAACAGAAGGAAACAACATCAAAATCACCTTTATGAAGATGACAGAAACCTTAAAGAGGATATAAAATATTTCCTTAAAGAAATAGAAGAAAATACAAACAAAAAAATGGAAGAGATAAACAAATTCTTGAAAGAGAACAAAGAAAACCAAAAAGAAAAAGAAAAAGAAAAAAAAAAGAAAAAGAAAACCAACAAATGAAAGAAACATTCTAGGAACTAAAAATTGAAATAGAAGCAAAAAAGAAGGCAAAAAAAAAAAATGAGGCAAAGGTGGAAATAGAAAACTTGAAGAAAAGAACTGGAACTACAGATACAAGCATAACCAAAAGAATGCAAGACATGGAAGAGAGAATCTCGGGAGTGGAAGACTCAATAGCAGAAATAGATACATCAGTTAAAGAAAACACTAAAATCAAAAAAGCCGTAACACAAAACATATAGGAAATTTGGAACATCAGGAAAAGACCTAACCTGAGAATAATAGGAATAGAAGAAGAATACCAGTTCAAAGGCACAGATAATGTATTCAACAAAATAATAGAAGAAAACTTTATCAACCTAAAGAAAGAAATGCCTATAAAGATACAAGAAGCTTACAGAACACCAAATAGATTGGAACCCCCCCACAAAAAAGTCTGCTCATCACATAATAATGAAGTCACAAAAAATATAGAACAAAAATAAATTAAGAGCTGCAAAAGAAAAGGATCAACTTTACTATATAGAGGCAGACCCATCAGAATAACACCAGACTATTCAATGGAAACAATGAAAGCAACAGGTCCTTGTGAGAAGTTATACAGACTATAAAAGAACATGACTACCAACCCAGACTACTATACTCAAAAAAAAAAAAAATCAATTATCATAGATGGAGTAAGCAAGATATTTCATGAAACAATCCAATTTAAACAATACCTATCCAGAAATTTGGCCCTACAGAAAGTACTAGAGGAAAATCTCCAACCTGAAGATCCCAGATACACCCAGGAAACCACAATCTATAAGCCCAAAGAAAGAAAATACACATAAGCCTCCACCAAAAATAACAGGAAATAACAATCAGTGGTCATTAATATCCCTTAATATCAAAGAACTCAACTCACCTATAAAAACACACACACTAACAAGATGGACACAAAAACATAGGCCATCCTTCTGCTGCATACTAGAAACACACCTCAACTTCAAAGACAGGAATAGGCTCAGAATAAGGGGTTGGGAAAAGATTATATAATCAAGTGGCCCCAGGAAAAAAAACTAGTGCTGCCATGCTAATATCTAACAAAGTAAACTTCAAAGTAAAATCAATTAAAAGAGACCAGGATGGACATTACTTATTCATCTCAGGAAAAATTGGTCAGGAGATTTCAATCTTGAATATTTATGCCCCTAATATAAGGCCACCTACATATGTAAAAGAAACACTACTAAAGCTTAAACGCCACATCAAATGTCACACGCTAACACTGAGAGACTTTAATAACCCACTTTTACCATTGGATAGGTCAACCAGATAGAAACTCTACAGAGAAATAAGGGGTTTAACAGAGGTTATGATGCAAATGGACTTAATAGATATTTACAGAAGCTTCCACCCAAACACAAAGGAATATACATATTTCTCAGCACCTCATGGAACTTTCTCTAAAACTGACCACATAATTTGTCATAAAGCAAATATGAATAGATAGAAAAAATGGAAATAAACCCTTATATCACATCAGACCGACCATGGTCTAAAGTTAGAATTCAACAACAAGAAAAATCACAGAAAGCCTACCAACTCATGGAAACTAAACATCACTTAACTGAACCACCTCTAGGCAAAGGAAGAAATTAAGAAAGAAATCAAAGACTTCCTAGAATTTAATGAAAGTAAATCCACAACATAAATAAAATTATGTGACACAATGGGAGCAGTCTTAGGAAAATTTATAGCACTGGATGCCTGTATGAAAAGCAGAAAAGTCCTAAACAAGAGAAATAGCAGCACAGCTGAAAGCCTTAGAACAATTAGAAGCAAACTCACATAGAAGGAGTAGATGGCAGGAAATAATCAAACTTAGTGCTGAAATCAATACAATTGAAAGAAAAAGAACAATGCAAAGAATCAATAAATCAGAGTTGGTTCTTTGAGAAAGTCGACAAAATAGATAAACCCCTATCCAAACTAACCAAAAAGCAGAGAGAGAGAGTATCCAAATTAACAAAATCAGAAATGAAAAGGGTGGGATAACAACAGACTCCCAGGAAATCCAGAGAATTATCAGGTCATACTTTGAAAATATATATTCCACAAAATGGAAATCTAGAAGAAATGGATAGCTTTCTCAAAATGTATCACTTACCAAAATTAAATCAAGATCATATTAAAGATCTAAACACACCTGTAACCTCAAAGGAAATTGAAGCTCTCATTAAAAGATTCCCAAGTAAAAAAAGCCCAGACTCAGATGGTTTCAGTGCATAACTCTACCAGACATTCAAAGAAGACCTAATACCAATACTCATCAAACTGTTCCATACAGTAGAAACTGGAGAAATATTGCAAAACACTTTTTATGAGGCCACAATGAGCCTGATTCCCAAGCCACTCAAAGACACAACAAAGAGAAAATTACAGACCAGTTTCCCTAATGAACACTAATGCAAAAATTCTCAACAAAATTCTGGCAAACCGAATACAACAACATATAAAAAAAAAAAAAGTCTGGAGGAGATAAAGAGATGTGGAGAAGAGAGAGTGACTGAAAGGTGCAGGAGGGGGAAGGGAACTTGAACAAGGATATACACAGATAAAAAATATTTTATTCATAATAAAAATAGTCATCCACCACAAGCAAGTAGGCTTCATCCCAGAAATGCAGGGATGGTTCAACATACAAAAAAACTATAAATGTCATTTGTCATATAAACAAACTGAAGGAAAAAAAAATCCACATGATCATATCCTTAGATGCTGAAGAAACCTTTGACAAAATCCAACACTCCTTTATTATAAAAGTCCTGGAGAGATCAGAATACAAGGAAAATTCCTAAATATAATAAAGGCAACTTAAAAGAAGCTGATGGTCAACATCAAACTAAATGGAAAACAACTCTAAGCAATCCCACTAAAATCAGGAACTAGACAAAGATGTCCTCTCTCCTTATCTATTCAATATAGTTCTCAAACTTTTACCTAAAACAATAAGAGAAGAAAAGGAGATTAAGGAGATACAAATTGGAAAAGAAGAAGTAAAACTATCCCTATTTGCAGATGATATGATTGTATACATAAGTGACCCACAAAATTCTACCAGGGAACTTCTACAGCTGATAAACACTTTCAACAATGTACAGGACACAAGATTAACTCAAAGAAATCAGTAGCTCTCCTATATACTAAAGATAAAAGTGCTGAAAAAGAAATAAGGGAAACATCACCTTTTATAATAGCTGCAAATTGCATTAAATACCTCAGTATAACTATAACCAAAAAAGTAACAGATCTGTTTGACAAAAACTTTAAACCCCTGAAGAAAGAAATTAAAAAGGATATCAAGAAATGGAAAGCTGTCCCTTGTTCCTAGATAGGTAGGATCAACATAGTAAAATCGCAATTTTACCAAAAGCAATCTATAGATTCAATGCAATTCCCATCAAATTCCCAATACAATCTTTTGCAAACCTTGAAAGAACAAAACTCAACTGCATTTGAAATAACAAGAAAGCCAAGATTGCCAAATCAATTTTGTTCAACAAAAGGACCTCAGAAGGCATTGTCATCCCTGACTTTGTTATACTGTAGTACTACAGTAATAAAAACAGCCTGGCAGTGGCATAAAAACAGACTTGTGGATCAATGGAATTGAATTGAAGACCCAGACATTAACTCACACACCTATGAACACCTGCTCTTTGACTAAGATGCCCAAAATATTTAATGGAAAAAAGATAGTATCTTCAATAAATGGTGCTGGCATAATTGAATGGTAGTATATAGAAAAATGCAAAGAGATCCAAGTCTGTCATCCTGGACTAAATTCAAATCCAAGTGGATCAAAGACCTCAACATAAACCCAGCCACACTAAACTTGATAGAAAAGAAAGTTGGAAATACCCTCCAATGCATTGGCACTGGTGACCACTTCCTAAATATAACACCAGTAGCACAGACACTCTGAACAACAATCAGTAAGTGGGTCCTCCTGAAACTGAGAAGCTTCTGTAAAGCCAAGGACAGAGTCAATAGGACAAAATGACAGCCTACAGAATGAAAAAAGATTTTCACCAACCCTACAAGTGACAGAGGACTGATCTCTAAACTATATAGAGAACTCAAAAAACTAAAGCCCAAAGCCCTAAATAACCCAATTAAAAAATGGGGTTCAGAACTAAAAAGGGAATTCTCAGCAGAAGAATTAAAAATGTCTGAAAAGCAGTTGAAAAAGTGCTCAACATCTTTAGCCATCAGAGAAATGCAAATCAAAACAACTTTGAGATACCTTACATCTGTCAGAATGGCTAAGATAAAATACACAGATGACAGCCTATGCTGGAGAGGTTGCGGAGTAAGGGGAACACTCCTCCATTGTTGGTGGGAATGTAAGCTTGTTCAGCCAGTCTGGAATGCAGTATGGTGCTTTCTCAGAAAACTGGGAATCAATCTCCCCAAGGATCCAGCAATACCACTTCTGGGTGTATACCCTAAAGACACATAGTAACACTCCAAAGGCATTAATTAGCTCCACTATGTTCGGCATTATTCATAATAGCAAGAACCTTAAAACAACCTAGATGTCCCTCAACTGAAAAATGAATTAACAAACTGTGGTACATCTACACAATGGAGCACTTCTCAGCAGTTAAAAAAAAAAATGATATCCTAAAATTTGCAGGCAAATGGATGGATTTGGAGAATATCCTCCTGAGCGAGATATCACAAACCCAGAAAGATAAACAGAGTATGTACTCACTCATTAGTGGACTCTAAACAATAAAAGCAAAAAGCAAAGCATATCCAAGCTGCAAACCCTAACAACTGAACAGCCTGGGATGTGAACAGCCCATTCCTTCCAGAGAAACTCCTAACATAGTCTTGATATTAGGATGAGGAAATTGGACTTGCCTGGAAAGGATGCTGAACTAATCCACCTTGGGACTTCTTGTTCTTTGTGGGGAGAGGTTGGGGGCATGGAGAGAAGAAAGACTGACCAGGGAGGTAAGGAGGGGGAAGAGAGTTTGAACAAGGGAATACATGGATAAAAAATGAGACTTTATTCTGTAAAAATAAAAATAAACTAGTTTATGTAACATTCAAAATCTAGTGTTTGTTCTTAGAGTTTTCCAAGTAAGTCAGTTCTGAATAAATCACCCATTACTATCAAACTAGAAAAGAAATTCATAGATAGTCCACAAATAACTAAGTCATATCTCTCTGTGGGTCACCAAATTGCTACTACCAAATGCCGTAACTGTCTCTATCTACCTCAAGATCTCATATCTTAAATAAGGATTATTATTATAAAACCTAAAATTCTAATATTCCAGGAATCAAATTTTCTTTATTAACTGGTAAATATGATATGTTAGAAAAACTGGCCTTCAATATCAATAATGTTAATACAGCACACATGTCTATTTAGATGTCTCAGTAGCAGAGTAGCAGTCAGAGGACATTTTTATAACTTTCAATGCAATAGCCATTTCAGTGTTATGTAGGAACACATGCATATCATACCATCAATGTCTCCATAATCAGTTGATTTGTAAGATAATAGTATGAATAACTCATGTTTCATTCCTAATGTATTTTCTTTAACAAATAACTATTGGAAATGTCTGACACTTTTTGATGACATCGGAAGATATGGCTGAATATTCTCTGGGTGCTGCCACAGCACTGACATCATCTGGCTTTGTGTGCTGATGAAGATAATAATGTTTAAGTGTCAATTTTGATATTTGTATCTTAATATGCTTAAATACTGAGATCCCTTGGGCATGGGTCAGTAAGAGAGAGCATGTAGAAGGGAGAAGCACCAGCAAAGAGCTTGGTTTTTGTTCTGTTCATTGCTGACTCTGGAGAAAAGAAAAATTGTTTTGTTTGTCTCTGAATCATCAGGCATGATGTTAGTGCACTCTCCATAACCCTGATGCTATATGAACTACCTCTTCTCCCTTATTTGCATATCATGAGATGACTTCCAAGAGACTCAGACAAAATAAATTTTGTATTCATATATTTATAATCAGGCACTTAGAATCCAAAATTACAAATCTTCAGAGAGTACCTAAATATGGTTTTGCTTGGAAGGCTACTAGTATTTAAAAATTTCCAAATATAAAAATCTTTTGAATATAGATATTAACTTATGTGATCCAATTTTATTTGGATTTCTTAAATTATTTTTTCAAGTAATAATTACAATTTTTATTTGTTTTCTAAATTTGCATCACATAATAACCTTTTTAAATCTGAAATTTTACCAATCCTCTTGATATTTCTATAGGATGTAAAAACAAGCATGATCATTTCATTGTAAAGATGTGAACACAGAACTATGCATGTGGCATGTGTAAATTAGACAAACTAGATGTGGCTATATTTTGAAATTTGGTCTTACAGTAATATCTAGTTAACCAATAATTCTAAAACAAGAAAACTATCAAGTATATTGTTGTGGTTTAAATATAATGTGAATTAATAATGGTGAATTGTTATGTGTTGTTATAACTCACTAACTGCTCTGGAAATGGATTGGTACTCCTAACCCATTTCATACTCAAGCAGGTTTGTCATAAAATATCCTCCAAGGTTTCTTATTCTGGGATTGGCTGTTCCCCTTAGAACTAACTCTGAGACAGAAAGAGAAGATAATAGTAAAACAATCTGAGTTAAAATACCATGTCTTTGAGAACAACTAGAAAGTAAACCATTTCCACAAAAGGTGACTTGTTTATCCTACAATATAAAAATGCCTGCAGTAGGAACGAGAAGCCTGAATTTCAGGTGTGAGCATCTCAAGAATGAAGAAAATGTTATATTGGAAACTCCCAACAATTGTCTCACCCTCCGTAGTCAGCTTTTGCTGAATGTATTGAGTATTTGATTTGACAATGTTTTCCTTTCCATCTCTCTAACCAGCTAGCTAATACTTTTCTTTTTACTTGGCTTTTTGTTTTTTCATTTGATTTGCTATACAAACTTACCAATTTAAAACTATCATAAATGATTCTCCTGATTATAACATTTAATATTTTATATGGCTTTGTAAATTAACATTTCTACTAACAGCATACAGGGATCACTATTCCCCCATAACTCACAAGAACTTCTCTGCCTTTTGATAAGAACCAGCCTAACAAGTATAGAGTTATAGACTGAATCAAAATGTGTCCTCTCTCGAGTCTCTGTATTAAAATTCAAGCACCAAACTAGCTGCTGATAACTTTTACAAGGTGACAGCAATGGTGCAAGCATTAAGCCATACTTGTAAGAATTTGTTTAGATTCAGCTGGCTTCTGAGAATTTCAGTGAGGCACAGATTATATATCACATCCAACTCTTGCTGTTGTGACTTGCCTGCTATGCTATATCCTATATGATGCTGATTCCCACTGGGATGAAGGAAGAATTATACAGACACTGTAAAGCTTCTCTTCTTATCTGCTTCAGTGTAAATAAATAAATAAATCCCTTTATTCATTCATGCACATCAGGTATTATTATTTCTTCCATGGATTAATGGTTAATGTGTGTGTGTAAATGGGTAATAGTTTAAATTAATGTGTCTGTGAAAAGTCAGGGGCTATAATCTTCTATTCAGATATGACTCTTCTCCTAAAATTCTTAAAATAATAAATGATCAAACAACTAAAAGCTCAAATTCAGTTTTGCCAGATTCTAGTTCGGGTGGATGCAAGAGTGGTGATAAAGGAATCAAACCCTTCTTAGTTTTGTTTTTTACAAGAGATGAACAGAGAGGAAGCATATCTCACAAGCTCTATTTATACACAAAATCATGTTCTCTTACACATCTTTTAGTCATTATTAATAAACAGAATTAACTTTTCCAATCATTTCCCTCAAGTTTTGACATCACTCATAAACAGAATTATCATTTTTACTCATTTACCAAAAAGAATCTAGAGGCATATTGACAGCCTATTTTCAGGCTAGTAGCTCTGATAGCTCTAAGGATGTTAGACCAAAACAAAATCTCCATGCCAGCCTGGGCAAATTGCCATGTATTATTAACTCTTAGTGGTCAAAGTTCCCAGAAAAAAAAATCCTCAGGCCAAAACTTTTGCAGTTATGACTTAAATTCTGGCATAACACAATGTTCACATTTATATCTTTATAACATTTGTTTATAAGTCTAATCCTGGAATTCTGTTGTTTCTTGGTCATATGCCACCATATAGGCTTTGCATGAGCTAACTGATGTGGGATATCTTTGTGTATGCTGTGAATACTATTGGACAATAAAGAAATTGTTTTGGCATATGACAGGGCATCTTAAAAGCAGACAGAAAATTCAAGCATAGACACAGGGGAAGGAGGGCAAAATCAGGGAAATTCAATCCAGCCACCCAGGAAGCAATGTGTAATGGAGTACAGGTAAGTCACAGGCTGTAGGGAGCTACTTACAGCCACACCTTAAAATGGCGTTGGCCTTGAGTGCTCTCCCTGGTAAACAACTCCATATTTGGCTAAGGCCAAGGATCTGGCTTGCTTCCGTGTATCTGAGCCTATCAGTGATGCCCATGTGGCTATCTTGGATTGGAAGCCCTGAGGGTATTTCTCTAAGAGCGGGCTTCCCCCCAGCGTCGTTCGTCGTTCGTGAGAGAATGGTTGTTCGTCTGAATGAGTGAGTGAGTTGAGTGAGAGAATGAGTGAGTGAGTGAAAGATAAGAAGAAACCAGATTGTAAAAGGCCCGAATAAACTGCAGACAGGAGGATCCGGTGTTGCGTGTTCCTTGCGGGACGAGGTGGCGCGCGACAACAGGCCATGTGACAAGACAGATTAATAGAAATGGATTAAGTTAAGATGCAAGAACTAGCAAGCAATAAGCTTGAGCCATAGACCTAATAGCATGTAAATAATGTAAGCCTCTGTGTGTTTCTGTGGGACTGTGGGTCTGTGAGTCCCAACCTACAGCCAGACAGATCAGAAACTTTTCACTACAGCTAAATTTCTATGAAGAAGAGGTCTTGAAGTCTCATTTTCTTATCATCTTTTTATATCATTCTTTGCCCAACAATTTATGTCTCTATATAAGACAGAAGTAACTTCACCTAATCAAAACTGTATTGCAATATGTGCCACATAATTGCCTGAGTGTATAGTGGGAGGAGGCTTGCAATCTGGTCTGTGGCCAACTCCTTTAGCCCACCAAATCTTTTAGACCTTTTTGAGTTCACTTTGTTTTGAATATCCTGTTCCTGTGTAAGTACAGGGACAGACATTTAAGGAATGTCACATCCTCCCAGGTTTAAGGAAGATCTTCAGTTAGATAAAGATATCTCTATAGAAGTGGGAGGGATAGTATGTTCAGAATTGTCCTGGGAAAGCTTAAAAGCAGCATTCCTGGGAGAAGGCATAAATGATTCATAAAAATTCTATTAATCCAATATCCCCAAATTGTACAAATATTAAAAGTCCCTCAAGTATGCAACAGGTAGAGATTAAAATCAAAGGTGGCATGGTGACCATCACATGACTCAGATTTACTGGATCTTTGTCAAGCAGCTGTGCTGGCTTTATAACTTTTGCCTTTCCCTTCAGATAAAGATGTGCCACAGTATAAGACATCAGAACATGGTCTCATTCCTTACTCACAATAAACATTGTATTAGTTCTTTTTCTATGGCTGTAATAAAACACCATGAACAAAACAATAATAAAAGACAGCATTTAACTGGGCTTATGGTTCAAAAGGGTTAAAGTCCATGATGGCAAAACAAATGACTGACAGTAGAACACCTGAGATTTCATATTTCAAATAGCGACAAGATGCAAAGAAGATACTAGGAGTAGCCTGAGTTGTTTTGAAATGACAAAGCCAGCCCCTATAATACAGCTCCTCTAACAAGGTCATACTCCTAATTCTTCCCTTGCAATTCTGCCAACAAGAGACCAAATATTTAAATATATTAGCCTATGGAGGTCATTGTCATTTATATCACAAGAATCTATTCCCTGGCCCCAATAGGCTCATGGCCATATTGTAACACAAGATGTATTTAGTCCAACTTCAAAAGTGCCTGTCTTTCACAGTTTTAAAGTCAAAGTCTTTTCTGAGAGTCAAGGTAATCTCTTAATTGTAACACCTGTAAAATAAAAAAAGCAAATTACATATATCCAACAACAATAGCACAAACCATACCACTATGGTTTTCGACCTATAAAAATCTAAGATCCACAAATGAGAATAAACATGCAATATTGTCTTCTTGAGTCTGGCTTATTTACAATTGTATCTACATTTTGGAAATAATATAATTTTGTTCTTATGTTTGAATAAAACTCTGTGTGTCCATTTAGCCATTTACTTGTTGATAGATGCCTGGCTTGATTCCACAACTTCTTATTGCAACTAATGATACAATATATATTGGTAGGCAGGTTCTCAGTGGCACGTTGAATTAGGGTTTGGGATAGATACACAGATAGATTATAATTGGGTCTTGTTTCTATTTGTTTTCCATTTACTTAGAAGCCTCTTGATTCTTTTATATAAATATAGAAAAGTTTCCAAGAAAGTTCTTCAAGAAGGTTGAGATAACTCTCTACTAAGTTTTGTTTATTGTAGAGCAATTTATGTCCTGTTGCAAGAAAGAGATATGTAATCATCAATATAACAAAGTGATAAATTTTAGCAACACTAATGTTAGAAAACTAGGGGCTCACAGTTTAAAAGGAGTAAAGAAAACATTTTTGGAACCTGAACATTACTCTTCCCCAAAGTTCACATAATGTAAATGTGAAGATACAGAAAATGAGGCATAATACTCAACAGTGTAGTTTTCATAGATTCCATTTTTAAAATGAATACTAAGGTAAGGCATTACAGCATCCACATAAGATGTCAGCACTGAAGAGGCTGAGGCAAGAGTACTGTGAATTCAAGGCCAGTATAGCAAGACCATACTTAAAAAAAAAAAAAAGGAAGAAAGCTTAAGAAAACAATTTAATGCTATATTGAAATTTGAATGCTCTTTGCATACTCATATGTTTAAGCACTGGACCCTTAGTTACTGACTCTGGTGGGAAGTTAGGAGGTGGAGCCTTAGTGGAGGAAGTTGGTCACTAAAGGTAGTGCCCTAAAGGTTTATAGACAGCTCCACTTCCTGTTCATACTGTGCTTCTTAATGGCAGATATAATGTGACCAGTTAGCTAGTCTCCTGTTTGTGATACTATGCCTTTTCTGCTATGATGTACTGTATTCTTCCAGAATTATAAGTTAAAATAAACTGTGCTTCCCTTAAATTTCTTTTGTTGGAGTATTTTTTACATTAATAAATACCAAAGCTAGAATTAGTATCAAGAAGTGGTACTATCACTTTCATAAACCTGACCATGTAGTTCTTAGGCATTTGAAACTCGTTTTTGTGGGAAATAGAAGAGTTCAGAAATGTGGTTTAGAAAAGCATGTTTGGATTTTCAACTTCCTTTAATCTGATTGGTCTTTTCTGTGCCCTCATTCTTTCTTCATTGGACAATGCACTGGGAATAAAACAAGTTTGTTTCTTTGTTTTTTAAATACTTCAAACCTCAGTTCCCAGTGAAACCCCTACTTTCAAAAAGCCACACCTCCTAATCTTTCCCAATCTCATCAACTGAAAAACATGACCATATGAAGTATTCTCATTCAAATCAACACATGGAGTGAAACTTTATAGTTCAACTCCCAATTCTTGTTCACACTCTGTCTCCTAAATGTGCATGTATTGTGATTAGCCAACCTTCTGCTGCCATGGCTTCTATGCCTGCCTTCTAGACTTCTTTGCCATGTATTCCTCTGAAAATATGAATCAAAATACCTTCCTTAAAATAAGTGTATTTTATCACAGCAATGAGAAAGCAATTAAAATATATGATAAACCTGAATAAAAAGGCAGAGTGAGTGGTACTGTGAAATAAATTTGACTGAAAACAAATAGTAATCAACACAAAAGAGAAGTGTTGATTAGTATTTTTAAATGTTACAAATAAGTAGCATTAGATACTTTTCTTCAAGTAAATGGATATTTTGAAATGGCATGCTTTAGAGTATATATTATTACATTAATAACTTGAAATATTTTTTATTTTATTTAGTAAATTGTTACTCTTTGGAGATAACAGCAAAACATAAAGGCATGCTATTACTTTCATAAAATTCAAGAAAAATGTAAGTGGAGAAAGATTTGTGTGGACATAAATTTATATATAAATAAAAATAGTAGCACTTGATGCATATAGATAAAATGCTACTATTAGCTTTTTGTCAATTTTTCTTTTGGTTTGAAATTTTTCAACATAAATTTGTCAGGGAACAAAAAAGAAAACAATCAATTTCGGTATTTTATTCCTAAATAGTACCCATTTTTTCCAACTCCTCCAAATACATTCATAAAAAGATAAAAGTCTTTATGTGGTAATGATAGTTGATATCCCCAGTACTACCCCCAACCACTGATCAGAACAAGTTAAAAGTATCCCTGGATTTCATTTCTCAAAGAAGGAGAAAAAGTCAATGTTAAAAAAAAAAATCAACGTAAAAACAGAAAAGAATGACCAATGGTGTAATCCTGGGAAATAGATTAAAACAGTAAGCCATGATGAAATATCATGCAATGTGCACGCCATTCCCTGTCACCCCAGAGTGTGCTTTGTGTATATCATTGGCTTTCTACCCTCCACTTACATCAATTCTATTTAATACAGGCTCTTTTTAGGGAAGCAACTGTGAGTTATCTTGCTTATTCACTGCTTTGTCCATCTTTGTGCTTATTGAGTGTCTCATATTCCTTAAGCAGTATTCTACACACTATGTGCTGGGGACATCAGAGGAAATAAAACATTAAAGAACAAATTTTAGGATTCACAGAGCTTCTTACTTTAATAAAGTTTGAGGCTATAAGAAGTAAATCAAAAGATTATAGGTCGCCTTAGGACTATGAGTATTATTTTAAAAGTAAAGGAAATGATTGATTATTGGGGAGGGGGTGATCTTAGAATTATTTGTCAGATATAGACTCAATAAAACAATGATAATTCTGAATGGCTTTGGAAGTTCTGGAAACTTTAAGAAGTGAGGCACAATGGATACACTAGGTCTCTGGTAGTGTCTTTGAAGGTTCTTCTGGCAAGTTTCTTCCATAGTCTCCACTTCCCATCTACCAGGAGGCAGAGAATCTACTCTGTTCCCATTGCCACATGCATCGACCAAAGAGTCTTAACTAAACTCTCAAATTAATGAATATCAGTGCATCTTTCTTTCTGTAGCAATAAATAATCTATATTAGAAATACATTTTATACCTTATTTTTCTGTAAGTTGTTTCTGTCAAGCATTTAGTCACAGCCATGGATAAGCATGTGATATGTTCCATAATTTAAATCATTTTCTGTTTCTCTATACTCTTTCCCTCAGTCTTTATGCCAAATCTGCTCCATCTCTGTCATACCATTACAAGGAGAGATTCTTTTTCAGGACTTTGATGCCATAGCAAATCTTTAGTCTACCACAAGCATCATTGTATTTTGTCCAACCTCAAGTGATGGAGATGATGGAAAGGGAGAGTTGGTAATGTTTGTAAGAAATTTATAGTACAATATACCATTAAATTAACACTAAGAAGAAAGAAAGAAACAGGGAGTGAAAATGTGAAATAAGTCCCCTCAGATTGAAGAATGTAGGGTTTCAATGAGCCAATATTGCTGGATGGAAAATATGAGGCAGAGGTTAGGAAATGAGGTATTTGAAGCTGAGGTATAGAAGGATGACACTGGAGTAGAATGAAAAAAAAAAAAAAAAACCAAAGTGGGCCATTGGAAAAGTCATTTGTGTCAGTTAGGCAAATCAACAGAATTTATGGCAAGGGTAATGTTGCAGAGTTTGACAAGTTAGCAAGAGCAAAAAAACTGAAGAGAAATAACTTTTATTATTTCTTATTTTAAAAATAAGGTAAAGATAAAATAAAAATAAGGTATAAATGTATTGCTAATGCTTATTTATTTATTTATTTATTGCTACAGATATAAGTATATGGACTATGATGGATTCATGTTATGCTGAAGCGTGGGACTCTCTGATTCATTCTGCATATCCTGCCCACAGCACAGATAACTTCTATTAAGATTAAATTGTATCCATTGCTAGTTGTATTTTACATTTTAATATTATTATATTATCACATGGAATTAAATCTGTTGCAAGCCTGAGACCTACTCTGCAGTCTTTGTATTAGGAATAGTGAAGCAACCATAGACAACATTGATAATGGACTGTTATACAAACAGTCATTACTTGAGTGCATATCATCACATAAGGAAATTTTCCAACTAAAAAGACATATTTTTGCAAGACTAAGCAATGTCAGTGTGGGAACCAGGCATGTCTAACTGTTTGTCATTGTGCCTAATGGTGCTATTTGAAAAATTAATACTTTAAAATTGTGCAATCAAATCATACACACACATACATACACATGCGCATGCATGCATGCATGCACACACACACAACTCATATGATAAACCTCAAGGTTTTAGGAAACTTTATGATTTGATGCTGGGTCACATTTTTAGTGATCCTAGAAATCCTGTGGCCCATGAGTCACAGCCTAAATGTACTTATAAACACTAAGCTGAGGAAAAACTCAGCAGTGAGAATCAACAGTGGTTTTAGCCACATCTGTAGAAGTGTTGAAAACATCTGATAGAGCATTTTTAACATTTCAAGTTTTAAATAAAAAGTGATAATATTTGAATAATTATTGAAAACCGAAGAATATATTTGTTATTTGCCTTATGTGTATTACAGTAACAGAATTAGAACCAACATGCTAACTGGTTAAGGACTTTGAAAATGGGAGATACAAGAACCTTTGCTCTGTGCTTGTTTTGTGGTCCCTTCTGGGTTCCTAAGGAACTGTTAAAATGAGATCTGCCCTGCTAACAACATCCCCAAAAAATACACACAACACACATCCAAGAAGTAACATGTTCTTTCTCACACAAAGCATTTGCTGCCATCTCTAGATGAATTGGGGCATTTCTCTTTAATCCTTTTCTAACTCTAGTAGGTTTGCAAATTCTTAAGTACATGTTCTAGAAGGGTTTTAAAAAATGTACTATAATGTCAGATAGATTTTTTTTTTACCAAATAAGGTATTTTCCAAAGCACATAAAAGGTATTTTATGATACATATATGTACATCTTTATTTAGATTTCATATTTACAAGAACCCTTGTGACATTTGCATTCCTGAAGGATACATTGTTGGGATTTTGTCTATGTTTAAAATCTTAGTGCTTCAGTTCTCCTTACTGAAGATCTGACTTTTTTCATTGATCATTCTGAACTGCCATATTGTAACATTGATAATAAAAAGCTATCAATTTCTATAACGTTGTAAAATTTGGAAGCATATATTTCAGTAGTTTTGGCAGAAAGCTTTAAAATTGCAAAAAGACAACAGGAAAAACCATTCAACTAAGTTTTCTCTGTTGGTGCACCAATCAGCACCGATTTTCCCATAGGAATTTATAAAATGACTCTGCTCAAAGGCTGGTTGTTTATGGTATATGTTTAATCTATTAATATGATATGAGAAAATAAATAGTTCATGTGTAGAAATATCATTGAAGATGGAAGAGACTATCAAAATACCTCAAGATGTATAGAAGTATGGTCAGGAAATTAATAGGTAGATTAAAAATATATGGTCAAATAACTATTTGAACAGAAAATTCAATCTAATTTTGGGCATTCTATGAATTGTCTTATATGCAGTCATTATAAATATATTGCAGTGTATAATTATTTGAAATATTGTTCATTGTCTATAAAAACCTCTTAAACCAATAAAACTAATGTAAAGAATTTTCTTCTGGCAGCTGGAAAGAGTTAAAGCCCTGGCTGATTTTCCAGAGGTCTGGAGTTCAATTTCAAATAACTACATGGTGGCTCATAACCATCTATAGTGGGATCTTTATTTTCTAAAATAAAGTCATACATGCAGATAGAGCACTCATATGCATAAGATAAATAAATAGTTCTTTAAAATAATTTTTAAAAGAACTTTCATCTAGGAGTGAGAATATGGTGACCTCATGATGAATCATCTGTGTTTGTGACAATTCTTAGTCATCATTAACAGTAAACTGTATCCCCAGGACCCAGTAATTAGTGAGCCATACCTGCTTCTTAGTTGAGACCTAGGAAAGAATATGCTTTGAGGTCTAAAAACTGGCGTGATGTTCTCTGAAGAAGACTAGAAAACAATAAAAAGGAGTATATACTGCCTTTTGAGTCACAATGTTTTAATAAGGCTAAATAAATATGACTGCTGAAAAAAACTTTTTGAAAATTTTAATTATAGTGTTTCCTGAAATCTTTTCAAATCTATTGAAAAGCCAATAATAATCATTTATTATTGAATGATGTTGCTTAATGCTTATAAAATATCAAATTTTGTTTTAAATCCTTAAGAAACAAGTAAAAATGATTGTGAAGAATCTTGTTTGTATAATTTCCATAATTAGCATAAATTCTTTTTGAAATTTTGCTCAAAGCATTTTTACATTAAAAAATAATTGGCAAGCCAATAGAAATCTATAACTTGTAGAACTAGTTCTTAATCCTACTAATCTTTAAAAATTACTTAAAATGTAAAGCAATTTAAACACTATCTAGAGTACAGTTGATATGGCAAAGTTTAAATGTACTCATGGCACTACTGAACTCATATTGAACACATATATACATTTCAAAAGTTAAATTAATTTAGGCTGCTACCTAAGCAAATCATATAACTAGCAAGATGTCATCCTCTACATTCAGCTGAGAAGTAACATCTTTCATAACCAACTGAAGCACATCAGCTTCCTTAGTCAGACGAAAAGCTGTTGTTGCTCATGCTGGCATCCTTTGAAGAAGTCAAATTTGTCTTAGCCTCAAACTTTCATGTTGTTGGATGTCTTTCTGTACACTGTGAATATGTTTTACTACCACTGATTAATTAAAAAAAAAAGCTACTTTGGCCAATAGCAAGGCAGGTAATCCAAGCTGGGTTACAGGGGAAGAAAGGTGGAGTTGAGCTATGAATGCACCAGTAAACTACCAACCACATCACAATACATAGATTAGTAGAAATTGGTTAATTTAATATGTAAGAACTGCCTAGTAGTAAGTCTGAGCCATAGACAAGAGTTTGTAATTAATATTAAGCCTTGACTGTTTGTTTGAGAACAGGAAAGCAGGAGAGATTCATCCAGTTATACTTCCTTCTAATTCTTTACTCAAAGTGAGATCACCTACAGTTCCAAAATAAATATATTAATTGAGTGGTTAAAGTGAACAACTCTTGGAAGAAGCTATAGGTTTAGGGGATGGGGTAATAGTGTGGTCTCATGATAAGATGCATAGCCTGGAAGAATCTTATAACTCATGGATGAAGTTGTGGACCTAAGGAAGTAACAGAAAATGACTCAGAGTAAGGCAACATGTATGGGTAGAGTAAGAGTGAAGCTGTTACATAATTTTGGGAGTTTTCCTCCCTGAACTCATAGAGGAAAGAAAAGCTGACCCCAGTGTGAGATATTCCAGTTTGCAGATCCTACAACACCTGGCAAGAGCTGTGGAAACAGATAGGTCATAACTAATTCAGGCTAAGACACCCTGGCACAACAGAAGGGATTGACCCAGAGCCAGCCCAGAGTATTTAGTGTGAAGAGTCATACCACACAGACAAGCCAGGGGTTGTATTAACCCTTGAATCATGAATATTACTGCAGATAATAGCTGACCCTCGGAGAAGACCGAGGATATAGTCTATGGCCTTAAAAAGGATATAGTTTCATGCAAAAAAAAAAAAAAAAGACACACTACTACAACTTAGGAATATCCTGAACAGTGCAAATATTTCCACTAAAAGAAGGTGACTTGAATTTCAAAAGGAAAGATTTAACAAATAAACTAACTTCAGATGTGTATGTCCACATGCAATAATAAAAATAAAATGAAAAACTAAGTAAATATGTTTTCACCAAAAAATTACTAATTCTGTAATAACAACTTCAATGAAAACTACTTAGATAAAATTTTTAAAAAATGGTGATAACTGTGTCCAAATAACATAAAGAAGATATGAATGTACAGTTACAAGAGAAAAAACAGAGCTAAATGAAATAAGAAAATCAATAAAATATATAAAATAGAATTAAATAAAGAGATAGTGATATTTTCAAAAGCCAAACTAAAATAATCATGGAAACAAAAAAACACATTAAGCCAAATATAAATCCTAGTGAAAAGTCTCACCAACTAAACAGAACATGAGAAAAACAGTAAAGACCAATGTTAATATTTTTAATTATAAATTGAACTTAGAATAGCTTTTTGACACTATGAAAAGATGACATTTTTAAACTTTATTTAGTTTAAAAACTTATAAATTTTTAAATAGTCATAAAATAATACTTCGCTAAAGACACAAACTATTTTCAATAAAATCATGTATGAAAATTTTAAAAATATAATAAATGATGAATATTTGTGTAAAAGAGGCCTTCAGAACACAAAACATACAGAACAACATGAGAATTTTCCCATAACATATTATAGTTAAAACACTAAAAACATTGGAGGTATTTATTGCACAAATCTAAGCAGGTCAATATTCAAACAGGAAAGGGAAGGTAGGTTGATTGTGCTCCATTGCATCACCCTACACTTATTTGTGTATAGAAAGTATGAATTGGACATGATAGGCTATAAAATAAAAACAAAGCAAGGGCATGAAGTTGGGGTGGGTGGATTTGCAAGAAGGTCGGGAGAGGAATGAGGGATGCATATCATTAAAATACATTGTATGCAGATATTCTCAAAAACTAAAAATAAATAGGCAGGTAGATATAATAGATACATACATACATAGATGATAGGTGATAAAATAGATAAGTAGGCAGATAGATAGATAGTTAGTTAGATAGATAAATAGCTATTTTAAACCTAAGTCCACCAAAATAACATTTGATTAACTCAAAGAAAATTTAATGCCAGATGGGTCTGGAAAGATGTATTATTACTTCTGACAGACTACAGTAAAAACTGAGACTATTTGTACCCAGGAAATATATTAAATAATAAATTAAAATTTTTATGATGCGAACAGATTAAAAAATGTTCTGAACACTAAGTCATCTACATAGAAGATACTGAAAGAAATTCTTCAATCTACAGAGAAGGGCAAACATACCCAAGAGACCCCAGGAGACATAAACATTGTCAAGAGAGTTGAGCAGATGTCAAATCAAATGCCTAGAGTTAACATGTAGTATTCCATAAAGAATCTGACTATTAAAAATATCACTTTATGAAAATACAGATAGCAGATTAGTTTAGAAAACAGGATCCTTCTTTTTCTGCATCCAAAACACACCTTACTATCCAGGACATATGCTACCTTAAGACAAAGGAGTTGAAAAAGGTATCCCAAGTCAATGGAACTAAGAAACAAGAAGGTATATTTTTTTAAATATCTGAAAAAATGGAATCCAAACCAAAATTTGTCAAAGAGGTGAAGGCTTCTCCATACTCATTAAGAAAACAGCACATCAAGAGAAAATTACAGTTTTAAATATATATGTACCAAAAACAGGTGCACTCAATTTCATAGAACAAATAGTTCTAGATAGAAAGCCACAAAGTAAGGAAAACACAGTGAGAGTAGATGAATTCAATATTCCACTCTCACTAAAAGATAGATCACTAGGACAAAAACTAAACAGAGAAACACTGGAGTTAATTAAATAACTTCATAAATCAAATGAATTTAAGAGAAATCTAGAGAATGTTTCATAAAAGCACTAGAGAATGCACATTATTCTAAGCAACCCATAAAACTTTTACCAAAATTGATCACATATTAGGACACAAAATAAAGATAACCAAAGATAGGAAAAGAATGGCATGTTATAATCTGTCTGATCACAACAGAATACAGGATACTTTATCAACAGCGATAAAAACTACAGGAAAGGTGAAAATTGATAAAGACAAAACAACACACTACTGAATGATGATACTTATTTTACTGAAGGAATCAAGAAGAAAAATTTTTAAATACTTCCAAATTGAATGAAAATAAAAACAGTAAACCAAATATGTGGCTCACAAAGTAGGAGCCTTAAGAAAGTTCATAGCACTAAGTGCCTGCATAAAAATAACAGAGATACCAGAGGTAGTGGTATATGCATTTAATCTCAGCCCCCAGGACATAGAAACAGGTGGATCTCTGTGAGTTCAAAGCTAGCCTGATCTACACAGTGAGTTCTAAACTACCCAGGGCTGCATAGTTCAACACTGTCTCATAAAAGAAAACAAGAACATTAAAAGAAAAACTCAAAACACAAATTAAATTCAACTTTCATTTAATAATATATATTTAGACCTTGAAAAAACAAGAAGAAGTCAAATGCAAAAACACTTAAGGAAGAAAACTAACCGACATAAGGGTGGAGGCTGGATAGATATCTCATCAGTTAAGAGCATTTCCAGCTCTTTCATCGGATCTGAGTTCAGTTCCCTTCACCCACATTGGGTGACCTATTATTGCTTGTAAATCCATCTCCAGGGGATCTTATCACTCTCTTAAAGTTTCTGCAGGCACCCACACACATATGACAGACACACACACAGACACATACATATACATGTAAATAAAAATCTAATACAGGAAGAAATTAATGAAGTAAAAGTTTAAAAATGAGTTGAGAAAATGAAAATTTGTTTCTTTCAAATGATGAACATGCATGACAAACTCCTAGCCAAATTAACAAAAAGAAAGACAGAGAAGACACAAATTAATAAATTAAAAAAAAAAAACAGGGGAGATCTTGCTCAAAATTTAACATCCAATGATCTCAGCATAAGACCTTATACTGTAAAACAGCCAGAGAATTTGTGTCAATTTAGAGGCACAGGTAAGGATTTTCCTGAATAGAACTATAGGAGCTTAGAATATAAGACCAACAATCAACAAATAGAATCTCGTGACACTAAAAAGCTTCTATATAGGAAAGGAAACTGTCAGTCAAGTGAAGAGGCAGCTCACAGAAGGGGAGAAAATCCTTGTCAACTGCCCATACCACAGAGGATTAGTGTCTAGAATATACAAAGACCTTAAAAAACTAAACATCAAGAAAACAAATGATCCAATTAAAAAATGGACTATGGAACTGAACAGAAAGTTTTCAAAAGAAGAAATACAAATGGTCAGAAAACACTTTTAGAAAGATTCACTGCCCTTACTCATTAGGAAATTGCAGATTAAAACTGTTTTAAGATTCCATTTCATTCCAGGCAGAATGGCCATGATCCGGAATACAACGGACAACAGTTGACCATCTGGATGTGGGGGAAGGGAGGCTTTATAAAAGGATGATGGGAGTAGAAAGGAAGACTTGTTCTAGTTTGTTTACTATTGTGATAAACATCATGAACAAAAGCAACTTGGGGAAAAAAGAGTTTATTTGACTTACTTCTATCTCACAGGTCATCAGTGAGGAAGGCCAGGGCAGGATCTGAAGCAGAAATCATGGAGGAATAATATTTACTGCCTTGTTCTCCATGTTTTACTCATTCTGCTTTGGTATAAATCTCCTAGGACCACCTGCATCAGTACACAGTGCTGATCCCAGAAGACCTGGATTTTTTTTTGTATTTTCTTTTTTTATATAATGATCTATATTTTTATTCGTCTTTGAGTCCCATTATAAAAATAAAATTGATAGCTACAGTATAATTGAATGACTTAAAAACATTTATGAGAATTTAATCTACAACTACTATTTAAAATTATCATCCATAGAAGGAATTTGCACCAAAACACAATTAAGCTACTGCCTTCCAAAGCTATTGATCCACCTAACAACAAACATTTCTTTTTTTTTTCTTTATTTATTTTGTATTTATCAAGAAAAACAGTAAAATGAATTTATAATGCTGAGAAGTTAACAATAACTATAAAGAAGATAAAAATCATAAGCATGACTTATGAAGGGTGATAATGTAAATAAGATTGCTACACATATATTTACTTAGTTTGTTAATCCATTCTTCAGTTGAGGGACATCTGGGTTGTTTCCAGGTTATTGCTATTACAAATAATGCTCCTATGAACATAGTTGAGCTAATACCTTTGGAGTGTGAATGTGCCTCTTTAGGGTATACACCCAGAAGTGGTATTGCTGGGTCCTTAGGAAGATTGATTCTCAATTTTCTGAGAAACTGCCATATTGCATTCCAAAGTGGCTGAACAAGCTTACACTCCCACCAACAATGGAGGAGTGTACCCCTTGTTCTGCAACCTCTCCAACATAGGCTGTCATCTGTGCCTTTTATCTTAGCCAATCCAACAGGTGTTAGGTGGTATCTCAAAGCTGTTTTGATTTGCATTTCTCTGATGGCTAAAGATGAAGAGCACTTTTTCAGGTGCCTTTCAGCCATTCGTAGTTCCTCTGCTGAGAATTCCCTTTTTAGATCTGAACCCCATTTTTTTATTGAGTTATTCAAGGTTTTTGGCTCTAGATTCTTGAGCTCTTTATATATCTTAGAGATCAGTCCTCTATCACTTGCAGGGTTGATGAAAATCTTTTCCCATTTTGTAGGCTGCCGTTTTGTCCTGTTGACAGTGTCCTTGGTTTTGCAGAAGCTTCCTAGCTTCAGGAGATCCCACTTATTGATTGTTGGTCTTAGTGTCTGTGACACTGGTGTTATATTTAGGAAGTGGTCACCTGTGCCAAATTGTAGAAGTGTATTTCCCACTTTCTTTTCTATCAAGTTCAAAGTGGCAAGGTTTAAGTTGAGGTCTTTGACCACTTGAATTTGAGTTTTGTGCAGGGTGACAGGCTTGGATCTATTTGCATTTTTCTACACACTTCCATCCAGCTATGCCAACACCATTTGTTAAATATACTATCTTTTTTCCATTGAATGTTTTGGGCCTCTTTGTCAAAGATCAGGTGTTCATAGGTTTTTGGGTTAATGTCTGGATCCTCAATTCTATTCCATTGGTCCACAAG
>PVIH01021666.1:0-29139 GCA_004025045.1 Sigmodon hispidus | reverse complement strand
CCCCCTCCTCTCCCTGTGCCCCCTTCTCTTCCCACCTTCCTCCTTTGCTTCTCATTGCTTTTTAGACATGATCAGTTTATTTATTCACCTGTTTTGAGGCTGTTTCACTGTGTACTTCAGGTTGATCTGGAACTCCTGATTCCCCAGTCTCTTTCTCCCAAATTCCAGGATGCCTAGGCTTGTGTTGTAGAGTTTCTAAATTTCTTTGGGGCCTTGCTAAGTGTCAATATATACTTCATTCTTTAATTTTGATCAAGGTCACCTCACTACGTTTACATCAGAGTGGGTGTCTTCAGGGCACATTAGGTGGGTTTTTCTCGAGGCTGGTAGGACAGACAGCAGGACAGGAAGAGCACAGGTGTGAGGAGACAAACAGGAATTTAAATGCATATTTCCCTGCTTTTGCCTATGAATATCTCAGGTTTTTCTTGTGTGTGGATGAGGAGAATAGTATCCTCTCCTAGGGCACAGCAGAGTGAAATGAAAGTCTATACAGCACCTAGAACAAATCAGACACACAGCAGTATTACTTCCTTTCCACATCCTCTTTTTTTCAAACCCTTACTTACCCCATTTTGTTATTACAGTTTCAGTTGCCATTCCTGTAGCAGGGTCTTTACACCCAAATTATGGGATCTCTATTCCTCTGGCTTCATAACTCTTTCTTTTCCCATATAGCAGCTGCGGTTCACTCCCATCCCTGAGATTCACAAGGATACAGTGTAACTGAAGCAAACACTACCAATCAGGGCTTATGTTAAAAGCTTAAGTGGTGTTGGAGAATCACTCCATTAGTCTCCAGGAGGATGCTTCTGTGCAAAAGAGATCTTCACTACTGAAGACATGTAGGGAGATACTAGCAGATGCCACAGCTCCCTTGTTGGAACTGGGCAGGGCAAACACTACCCTTTGAGGCCACAGCCAATGAGGGTAGTAAAAGGCATGAAGGAATTGTTGGCTGTACAGACACTTGCAAGGAGAAGGGCTGTGTGCCTCTATCGCTGTCCCATGGTATCTTTGCAGCCAGGCTCTATTCTGAGACCTGATGCCCAAACTTGAAGGGATTTGTGGGTGCTTTGAGTAAAACCAGGTTATTAAATATGATCTAGAAGTCATGTTCTTCAAGTGATGAAGATGCCCCAAGGGGATGAAATTGTTTTTTTGTGGAAGGAAAATTTAAGGTTTAGGTCACAGATGTATGTATAAGACATATTTAAAAATTATATAGTGTCATTCCATCAATGTAATGAAATGTATTAAGGGAAAGTATTCCTCTGATGGGTATTCTTGGTTATCAACTATGCCTGGAATTAGCTAAAACAAAAGCTGCTGAGCACACCTGGGAGGGATTTCTCTTGACTGAATCATTTGAGGTGGAGAGACCTACCTTAAATCTGGGCCATGCCTTCTGCTGGCAGCCTACATAATAGACAAGGAAAAAGAAATCTCTCTCTCTCTCTCTCTCTCTCTCTCTCTCTCTCTCTCTCTCTCTCTCTCTCTCTCTCTGTGTGTTTGTGTGTCTTTCTAGAGAATCATGGCTAATACAATGATTTGAAGAGGTTCTCTTGAAGGTAAATTGGAACAAAATACTGTAGCACAATGGTCTAAGGTGGTGGTCCTCAGTTCTGTTTGCAAACTCTACTCATAGGAGGACTTGGAATACTTGAGGCCAGTGGAGTAGAATTCTTTAGGTCTAGGCTTACCTACTTGTATTTCTATGGAATGTGTCGGTTGACCCCTGTCATGGAGACAGGCTGGACTGCCCCAGTCTGAGCCGTACTTCTCAGTCAGTCCCACGGTTTGGGCAGGATGGAGACAGCTCAGGAGTGTCCAGACAACATAGATTGGACTCAGTTGGTTCAAATAGAGAGGTGGGGGAAAGAAAATGGAGGGAGGGGGAGAGGGAGTGAGAAACAGCATAAACTTAGGTGGGCAGAAAGACAGAGAAGAGATGATCTGATAAAAATGCATTGCATGAAGTTATCAAAGAACTAATACATTATTTTTAAAAGGATCTTGGGGCTGAAGAGATGGCCCACTGGTTAAGAGCACATGTTGGTCTTGCAGAGGACCTGGATTAGGTTCCTAGCACCCATATGTTGGCTCACAACTATCTGTAACTCTAGTTCCCAGAGGTCCTGAACCCTCTTCTGACCATATATACATTTAGGCAAGACACACACACACACACACACACACACAATTAAAATAACATTTATTCCAACTAAGGACTTGCCTACTGAGTTCTTTAAAGGTCATTATGAGAAATACAAGCTTTTGTGGTTACACTGTCAGTGTAACACAGGATTGGTGTGCAGGAACGGAAGCCGGGACACTGGAGCACAGGACTAATTCATAAGAAAGATATAAATGCAATGTAGGGAGCATATGTATATTTTAAATAAAGGTTTGACTAGGAGTTAAGAACTTCACTGTTTAGTGTGATTTCATGGAATTCCAAATTCTAACAGAGGGAGCCCTTAAAATATAATGTATTATCCTGAGTCCTAACTATATTTAGATAAGTACATAAGAGAAATATATATGATTTTGACAAAAAAATTATTACAATGTCTTTTTAAGATGAGGTTTACAGAATAGTGGTTTGTTTCTTTGTTTTTCTCATAAATGGGTAACTAAGGAAACAGGTGAAGGACTCACTGTGTTAATTTTAAAAAATTATTTCTAGGGCACAGAAGTTTGGAGGATCACAGGTTTGGACATGATCTGCCAGTTTCCCTTTGCTCTCGATCTCACGCCTGCCTCTGATGCTGATACAATGCTGTTAGAGGAACCTGAGACTTGTAGGTCCTCACTCTTGACATAGACTCTCCAGTGGATGATGGAGTACCGGGCTGAGCTGTCTGTTTCTGGAGACTTCTGCACCTACTTTGTTACTTCATGGATAATTATTTTTAATTGTGGTTTCATAATTTAGCCAATTTATGGCCACCAGAATAAAACATTTGAAGCTATTAAGTGCTAATGGCTCAAACAATTTCAAGGCTTTGTCTTTAGGATGATGAATGTAGACAATGCCTGACTCCCCCACCAGCGCTAACTTCTCACATTTAAAATGTTGGATTAGACAATGTAGTGTCTTTGACAGTGTAATAGATTCTGTTTAATAGGCAATGTCTAAACCTGGACCTAATTCACCTCATTTAGTTAATGTAATTTTCCCCACAAGGGGTGTTAGGAGTAAATCTCTCTGACATGTGTGCATCTGTGTGAGCTGATAACCTCTCTGGAAGCTGCAGGAGAATCGCTCATATTACACCATGTACAGACAGAATGGCAGAAACGATGCAATGTGAAGTCAGTGTGTCACTTATTTGTTATCTTAAAATTTGTTTTTTTATTTAAAAAGTTTTTGTCTATGTATTTCCCTGCTCGCCCTCCCTTTGCTCCTCCCAGTCCTTCCCAGTCCTCCCTCAGCCTCCCTCCACTCCATCCCCCCATCCTTTCCCCCAAACAGGAAGGAAGTCACAGGGTGGGTCAGCTCAGTCTGGCATATCCATTTTAGGGAGGTCCAGTTCTCTCACCCCAGTATTAAGACTGGGTAGGTGTTCCTCTGTAAGGGATGGGCTCCACGGAGCCAGTTCATGCACAGGAACAGAGTCTGATCTTACTCCATGAGGTTCCACAGATTGCCCATGCCAATCAACAGTCATCTACCTTTGGAGGGTTTAGTTCCTTTTCCTGATGGTTTCCCAGTGGCTGTTTTTGATTTAGTGAGGTCCCCAGAGCTCTAGCCCATTCTCTGTGGGACTCCTCATAATCCCTTTTCTTTTGCTCATATAGACTCTCTCTTTCTCTCTTTCTCTCCCCCCGCCCCTCAGCTGGACCTGTAGTTTGACCTGGTGCTTAGCTATGGATCTCTGCTTCTACCTCTATTTATTGCTGCATATGGATTCTATAATAACACTTGGGTGTCATTCATTTGATTATAAGGGAAGTCCAGTTTAGGCACCCCCCCTCCACTATTGGTTGGCTTCCTAGCCATGGACATCCTGTGAGTTCTTGAAGGTTTCCTTAACACCTGGCCTCTTTCCAACCCCACATTGGCTTCTTGTATCAAGATAGTCATCTTCTTTTTTTCTTCCTCCTTGTTGTTCCTCTCATTCAACCATCTCCTCTCATGATTTGTTCCCACCTCTCCTTGGTGGCTACCTGTCATGATCCCATTTCCTAAGGAGATCTTCTCTATTTTATCTTCCTAGGGGGATCCCTGGATATCTTTAAGTTTCTTCAGATCCCAAGCTGTTCTGGGATTGTGGTTTGCAGCTTGAATATTCTTTGCTTTTTGTCTAAAATCCACTTCTGAGTGAGTACATCCGTTGCTTATCTTTCTGGGCTCATGATAGCTCGCTCAGGAGGATATTCCCAAATCCATCCATTTGCCTGAAAATTTTAGGATTTATTTATTTATTTATTTATTTATTTCTGCTGAGTAGTACTCCATTGTGTAGATGTACCACAGTTTGTTAATCCATTCCTCAGCTGAAGGGCATCTAGGTGGTTTCCAGGTTCTTGCTATTATGAATAATGCTGCTATGAACATAGTTGAGCTACTGTCTTTGTGGTAAGAATGTGCATCCTTGAGTATATGCCCAATGATGGTATTTCTGGATCATTGGGGAGATTGATTCCAAGTTTTCTGAGGAACCACCATGCTGCTTTCCAAAGTGGCTGTACAAGTTTACACTCCCACCAACAATGGAGGAGTGTTCCTCTTGCTATGCATCCTCCCATCATAGGCTGTCATCTGTGTTTTTGATCTTTGCCATTCTGACAGGTGTAAGGTAGTATCTCAAAGTTATTTTGAGTTGCATTTCTCTGATGGCTAAAGATGTTGAGCAATTTTAAAAGTGCCTTTTAGCCATTTGTAATTTTTCTGTTTAGAGTTCCCGTTTTAGCTCTGAACCCCATTTTTAATTGGGTTATTTGGCTTTGGGGGCACTAGTTTCTTGAGTTCTCTATGTATTTTAGAGATCAGTCCTCTGTCAGATGTAGAGATATTTTCCCATTCTGTAGGCTGTCATTTTATCTTATTGTCTGTGTTCTTTGCCTTACAGAAGTTTCTCAATTTCAGGAGGTCTCCTGTATTAATTGTTGTTCTTAGTGTTTGTGCTACTGGTATTGTATTTAGGAAGTGGTCATCTGTACCATTGTGTTGAAGTTCTATCAAGTTCAGTGCAGTGGGTTTATGTTGAGGTCTTTGATCCACTCGGATTTGAGTTTTGTGCAGAATGATAGATATGGAACTATTTTCATTTTTCTACACACTACCATCCAGTTATGCCAACACCATTTGTTGAAAATACTATCTTTCTTCCATTGAATATTTTTGGCCTCTTTGTCAAAGGTCAGGTGTTCATAGATGTGTGGGTTAAGGTTGGGGTCATTGATTCGATTCCATTGATCCACAGGTCTGTTTTTATGCCAGTACCAGGCTGTTTTTATTACTGTAGCTCTGTAGTATAGCTTGAAATTAGGGATGGTGATGCCTCCTGAAGTTCCTTTGTTGAGCAGGATTGTTTTGGCAATCCTGTATTTCCTGCTATTCCTTATAAAGATGAGTATTGTTCTTTCAAAGTCTGTAAAAAATTGTATTTGGACTTTGATGGGGATTGCATTGAATTTGTAGATTGCTTTTGGTAAGATTGCCATTTTTACTATGTTGATCCTACCTATCCAGGAACATGGGAGATCTTTCCATTTTCTGATATCCTCTTCAATTTCCTTCTTCAGTGACTTAAAGTTTTAGTCAAACAGGTCTGCTATTTCTTTGGTTAGAGTTACCCCCAAGGTATTTAATGCTATTTGCAGCTAATTGTTTCCATTAATTATTTATTTTTTTTGCTCTTTTATCATTAGTGTATAGGAGGGCTATTGATGGTTTTGAGTTAATCTTATATTCTGCTACATTGCTGAATATTTATCAGCTGCAGTAATTCTCTGGTAGAATTTTGGGGATCATATCATCTACAAATAGAGATAGTTTGACTTCTTATTTTCTAATTTGTATCCTCCTAATCTCCTCTTTTTTTCTTTTATTGCTTTAGCTAAAACTTTGAGAATTAGATTGGATAGATAAGGAGAGAGGGAACAGCCTTGTCTTGTTCCTGATTTTAGTGAGATTGCTTTGAGTTTTTCTCCATTTAGTTTGATGTTGGCTGTTGGCTTGTTGTAAACTGCCTTTATTATATTTAGGTGTTTTCCCTGTATTCCTGATCTCTCCAGGATTTTTATCATAAAAGAGTGTTGGATTTTGTCAAAGGATTTTTTGGCATCTAATGAGATGATCCTGTGTTTTTTTCTTTCAATTTGTTTATATGATGGATGATTCACAGTTTTTTATATGTTGAACCATTTCTGCATCTCTGGGATGAAGCCTACTTGATTGTGATGGATGACTTTTTTTAAATATGGTGTTGGATTTGGTTTGTCATAATGTTATTGAGTATTTTTGCATCAATGTTCATGAAGGAGATTGGTCTATAAAATTTTTTTTTTGTTGTTGCATCTTTGAGCGACTTGGGTATTAGGGTGATTGTGGCCGCATAAAGCATTTGGCAATGTTCCTTCATTTTCTACTGTATGGAACAGTTTGGGGAGTATTGGTATTAGTTCTCCTTTGAATGTCTGGTAGAATTCTGCAGTGAAATCATTTGGTCCTGGGCTTTTTTTTTTCTTTAATTTGGCAGACTTTTAATAACAGCTCCAATTTCTTTTGGGGTTATAGGTCTATTTAGGTCATTTATCTGATCTTGATTTAATTTTGGTAATTGGTACTTGTCTAGAAAGCTGTCCATTTTTTTTATGTTTTCCATTTTAGTGGAGTATGGATTTTCAAAGTATGACCTGATAATTCCCTGGATGTCTGTTATTATGTCCCCTTTTTATTTCCGATTCTGTTAATTTTAATACTCTCTCTTTCTCTCTGCCTTTTGGTTAGTTTGGTTAAGGGTTTATCTATTTTGTTGATTATCTCAAAGAATCAACTCTTTGATTCATTGATTCTTTGTATTGTTCTCTTTGTTTCTATTGTATTGACTTCAGCCCTAAGTTTGACCATTTTCTGACATCTACTCCTTGTAGATGAGTTTGCTTCTAATTGTTCTAAAGCCTACAGCTATTCTGTTAGGTCTCTTATATGAGATTTCTCTAGGTTTTTCATATAGGCATCTAGTGTTATAAATTTTCCTCTGAACATTGCTTTCATTGTGTCCCATAAGTTTGGGTATGTTGTGGATTCATTTTCATTAAATTCTAGGAAGTCTTTGATTTCTTTCTTAACTTCTTCTTTGACCCAGAGATGGTTCAATGTAGAGATGTTCAGTTTCCATGAATTTGTAGGCTTTATGTGATTTTTGTTGTTGTTGAACTCTAACCTCAGAACATGGTGGTCTGATATGATACAAGGAGTTATTTCCTTTTTTTATATCTATTGATATTTGCTTTATGACTATGTAGTTAATTTTTGAGAAAGTTCTGTAGGGTACTGAGAAATATGTATATTCCTTTGTGTTTGGGTGGAAGCTTCTGTATATATCTATTAAGTCCATAACATGGGTCATAACATCTGTTATACCCCTTATTTCTCTGTTGAATCTCTGTCTGGTTGACCTATCCAAGGGTGAAAGTGGGGTATTGAAATCTCCCATTATTGGAGTGTGGCATTTGATGTGAGGTTTAAGCTTTAGTAGTGTTTCTTTTACATATGTAGGTGCTCTTTTGTTGGGGGCATACATTTTCAGGACTGAGACTTCATTTTGGTGAATTTTTCCTGAGATGAATAAGTAATGTCTATCCTGGTCTCTTTTGATTGGTTTTAGTTTGAAGTCTATTTTGTTAGATATTAGGATGGCTACACAAGCTTGTTTCTTGGGACTATTTGAATGGTAAATCTTTTTCTACCATTTTACTCTTGAGCCTGTGTCTGTCTTTGAAGTTGAGATGTGCTTCTTGTATATAGAAGACGAATAGATTCTCTTTTTGTATTCATCATGTTAGGGTGTATCTTTTTATAGGTAATTTGAGTCCATTGATATTAAGGGGTACTAATAACCAATGATTGTTATTTCCTATTAGTTTTGGTGGTGGCTTGTGTGTATTTACCTTCTTTGAGTTTTTCTTCTGTGGGAATATCAATGATTACTTGTGGTTTCATGGGTGTGTCTGGATTCCTTGGGTTGGAGTTTTCCCTCTAGTGCTTTCTGTAGGGTCGGATTTGTCTATAGGTATTGCTTAAATCTGTTTTTTTTTGTCATGAAATATCTTGTTTACTTCATCTATGGTGATTGATAATTTTGCTGAGTATAGTAGTCTGGGTTGGTAGCCATGCTCTTTTAGTGTCTGTATAACATCTGACCAGGACCTTCTTGCTTTCATTGTTTCCATTGAGTAATCTTGTGTTATTCTGATAGATCTGCTTTTATAGACATCTTGGCCCTTTTCCTTTGCAGCTGTTAGTATTTTTGTTGTTGTTCTGTAGGTTTAGTGGCTTGATTATTATATGGTCAGCAGACTTTTTTTTGGGAGTCTAGTCTATTTGATGTTCTGTAAGCTTCTTGTATCTTTATAGGCATTTCCTTTTTTAGGTTGGGAAAGTTTATTATTTTGTTGAATATATTTTCTGTGCCTTTTAGCTGATATTCTTCTCCTTCTTCAATTTCAGTTATTTTCAGGTTTGGTCTTTTCATGGTGTCCCAAATTTCCTGGACATTTTATGTTATAACATTTTTGGTTTTAGTGTTTTCTTTGACTGATGTATCTATTTCCACTACTGAGTCTTCTACTCCAGAGATTGTTTCTTCCATCTCTTGCATTCTGTTGGTTATGCTTGTATCTGTAGTTCTGGTTTGTGTCTTCAGGTTTTCTATTTCCAGCATTGCCTCACATTGTACCTTCTTTATTGCTTCTATTTCAATTTTTAATTCTTGGAATGTTCTTTCACCTGTTGGTTTTCTTTATTTTCTTTCAAGGATTTGTTAATATCTTCCAATTTTTTGTTTATATTTTCTTCTAATTCTTCAAGGGAATTTTTTATATCCTCTTTTAAGGCTGCTATTATCTTCATAAAGTTGTTTTTAAGGTTATTTCCTTCTGTTTCCTCTTCATTGCCATGCTCAGGTCTTGATGTTGCAGAGCTACCAGCTTATTATGGTGATGCTTTGTTGTTCTTTCTATTGTGTATGTATCCTTGCACTGACATCTGCCCATTGTTTTCCTCCGTTCACTCATAGTCAGCTGTTAGTTGTGGCCCAGGGGGCTGTGGGTCTCCAGTCATCATGGAGGTCACTGGGATCATTGTATGATGCTGCACTTTGGGGTTGGGCCAGGTTGTGACTGTAAGTTGTCCCTCCAGCTGGGCTTTGCTGGAGGTTAGGCTTGCAGGGGTTCTTCTTGGTGGCTTTGGTTTAGAGCAGAGCTGGGCATATGGGGTTCCAGGGGCTGGGTCCCAAGGCCAGGTTTCAGAGACCAATGATCTCTGCTTGGTTTGGGAATCAGGGGTGATACTCACGTCTTAGTTGGCTATGGGCCAGGGGGCTGAGTGTCTCTAGTTGTTGTGAGGGTTTATTTGTTCTTTTACCATAAAACAGTACACTTGGTACCCCTACAGAGACCCAAAATGCACCCAGAGCATTATAGGTATTATTATTAATTATCCTACAGTTGCTATAGATTTCCAAGGCTTCATAAAAATGCTGAGATTTTCTTCCTTCCACTATTGTGAGCTTGGTTAGATTTCTCCTTTCTTTTCTTTTTGAACTACATATAGAAAGGACAGAGAAGCTAGAGAAAAGGAATTGACCAGCTTCTCACCAGTTCAGTGCACTCCTCTGTGGGAATTCATCATGAGTCAAGAGTAGCTACCTTGGGTTTTGACACCAAATGCACAGATCCAGCTATGTGCTTCACTCATTTACTTTCTCCATACGCATTTACTTGAGACCCACAGATTTCAGAACCTGTGAGGTAGATTCATACTGTCATCCTGGGCTCAACAGCAGCTTATAAATGGCTATACCACAGCAGCCTTTATTCCTCACATGGGATTACAGTATCCTATTGTTTTCTTGAGGACATGAAGAACAAGCCACAGAGAATGCACTGATGGCAGACTAAGGGCATGGTTCTAGCCTCACTGAGATTTGTGAGCTAATGAGCTTGTTGGGTTGACTTATAGAACTGAGAGTGAGGTGTGGGTACTCAGCAGAAGGTGAACCTATTAAAAAGAATCATTTTGCCTTGGGTGGCAGCCTCAAGAATGGTATACAGTTGGAGTTTTCTCTTGTTGAACCTTCCATCTCATATACTCTATTATCTCCGCAAGACCATGCACAGCTGAGGAGCAAGTAGATGGCTGGGACCTCTGGTTAGGGTCCCACAACTCTCCCTTGTCTCTTTATACCGGGAAGTATTATTATCCCTGTTACCATGACCATAAACCTGGCCTTCTGCTTATTTCATTGCTATGACTACAGAGACAAGGTTATTCTGTAGGTCACAATTGCAGTCTCTATTCCATGATGGTGACAGCCATTTCAGGCCACAGGAAATAACTCACTGCAGCAGGGATGAGGGATGAATGAGCCAGCAGGTGCTCAATAATGACAGCTATTTCTGAACTCTTTAGCAGGAACCACTTAGTGCCATATGAATAAACGGTTCTCTGGATACAGCACTTGATGGTCCTTTCTCCTCCTGGGTTGCTAGAGAGAGTGGTGGTAGTTCAGGGAACATGAAGTTGAAGTTGTCTTCTGAGCCACTTTATTTCCCACATTCTGTAAGTTGCCCAGGGCATCTTGAATACTGCACACAAAAGGGCATGCAAGCTTCTTATGATGGGCCGTTTATCCTTTCAGTATTAGCAACTCAAAATGTAGCACATTTATAGACAAATGAACTAAATGTGGTATGGGGGCCTGGCTCATATTTGTATTCAGAGAGACAAAGTTCACAGAGGACAAGAATGCAAAACGTGTTGAGTAAGCAAAGGTGAACAGAGTAAGTTATTGATGAGAGGGTAAGGGGGTCAATAGGAATGGAGCTAGGGAAAATAAGGAGAAATCGCAACACATGTGTGAGATGGTGAACTCACAGAAAAGCAGAGGTGGGCAATATTGAGCTATAAAGGAGTAAAAAGTTAGGAACTGTCAGGTCGCTGCATATCGGGTCAAATGCAAGGCCAACTTCTGGCTTTCATTGTCTCTTTAGCCAACAGGCAGGAAACAGTCATTCTATCAACTGGGAGATTAAGCAAAGTATGGGAGGTCCTGAGAGAAAGGATAAATGGTGCTCAATATACCTTTGGGTCTTTGAGCATCCTATGGATGGACGTGGGAAAGAGAAAGACACTGAGCCAGGTGTTGAGGAGGAGCAAAGGACACCAGTGAACAATACACATAAGAGTATGGACAAAGTCAGTGGAGACGGAAAAGGATCATGAAGGGCTCTTCTGCTCCAGGGGTGTCTTGGTGATTGGTCCTGAGAAACCCGGGGGTGGGGCATCTTTAACTTCACTGTCCTCTCTAACATTACATCAAAACCAGGTTTTGTCAAACATACTTCCTTAATAATTTTGTAGCTACTTATCTTTTCCTCCCTCTGACATTAGTTCATAGCTTAGAAGTCAGTAGATTTTGTATTTCTAATGTGTAGAAAATTTCCCAACATTTTTAATTAGGAGAGACTTGGAACAGTACCAATCCCCAATGGGACACATGATGAAGGTATTGAATGTGGTCATTAGCAAGTGTTAGCCACATTCCCTTTAACTGGTTTAATGGTTTTTTTAGGGATGCTCAGTTACTTATCCAACTGGCCTTTTAGACTTGCCAGCTGGACAGACAGAACCTATTTAGTCCTTCTCTAGGGTAGTAAAATTGTCTTCAGATATGGGGGTGACTTGCAAAAGTAAGCCACATTTTTATGTGCTGCACATTAAAAGAAGGCATCTGGTGGCTATTTTTAAGGCACCAACATCTTCAGAGTCATATTCTGAGAAGTCACATGTATTATACATGGTTATGCTAAGTGAAGCTGAGATTTCAATGTACAACATTGAGCCGACTACTTGAAATCCCACAGGGAATGGTTTGGGTAGAAAAATAGCCTTTTGCCTGAACTTGGCTAAATTCCCATCTTCTGTATTAGATTGGTTTAAATGCTGATCATGAAGAGAACCAGAGCTTTGAAATCAAGGAACTCGGGTCTTTTACATGGATCAAACAGCTGGATTCACCCTGGCTAGCAGATCACCTGCAACTTTGACCAAAATACTGTTTTTTTCCTAGTTCAGTGGTTGTTAATCTTGGCTGCATCAGACTCAGTTGGAAAGTATCAGAACATTTTGATGCCTGGGTCCCATGCAAGACTCATTGAATCAGAACCCAGGATGCAGCCCAGCCTTCAGCATGTTCAAAGAATTCTCAAGCGTTTCTGAAGTCCATCTGAGGCCGAGAAACATTGCCCCTTACTAGTTAACACATTTCAAATTTTTAGACCAGTAAAACTCATCTTCCTCTCTGCTGGTCCTGATTTCAAGTTAATCAACTTCTAGTAGTAATTACAATTGAGCTAAATGTAATTAAGTGTGTAGTATTGAGACCCTCATCTTCCACTAAAATTTTATTTTAAAATGGTAATATTCATAAAGATTTTGACAAGGGAGGCTCTGCACACCCCCCAAGTCTCCACAAACACTTAGCACCCTCTTCTTCATCTTGTAATTGTAACACACAGAGCTGAGACTCTGCATTCACCCGCATTGTCAGTAACATCTGCAGGGACCACACACACTATCTTCTCTATCTTTCTTTACCGCCCCAGCCATGTGCACCAGAATCTCTGCTGTAGAGCCCACAAAGGAGGGGCTGTTACAGGCTTGCAGAAAAAACAGACAAACAAACAAACAAAAAACCAAGATTTAAACATTTAGAGCTGTGTGAAATTGCATTAAGTCTGGTTGGAGGATTTCTCTGAGTCATGAGCTGTGCTTTAACAAGTAGAATTGGCTAATCACAATAGGAGTCACCTGTCTGCCACAGACAGCCGACTGTCCAAACAAAGTTTAGGTAAGAAAACCAGGAACCAATCCAGCTGCCTGAACCTTTCTTCCATAACACTTCCTGTTTTCTTTCCATAAATACCTTCTGGCTTATTGAAGCGTGATTCTAATTAGTCTTATCAATAAAAACAAGGAGTCAGATGTTAGGGTGAAAGCTGAAATGTCAGAAAAGCAGAGCAGTGGCCACTAGAGACTTTGTACCTCTGTAAGTCCTCAGACAGAATTGAGGGTGGGATCCTGTCTCCACCCATCTTATATTCCTGTTTCCAGTACCCTAGTGCTGGGATTAAAAGATGTGCCTCCTATGTAAGTGCTGGGATAAAGGCTTGTGCCCTACTACCTACCCTCTATGGTTAATTAGTGGCTAGCTCTACCCTCTGATCTCCAGGCAAGCTTTATTTGTCATAAACAAAATATCCAACAGGCCATGCTGCAAGTTGCTCATTCTCATCCATTTTGCCCAGTGTGCTGTCTGTGTCTGAGTTTGGATTTTGAAATGAAACCAATAAAGATATAAACAATGTATTTGTTGTTATTCTCTCTTTTAATATCCAGATTGGCCACCAGTATATAAATTATCTGTCTAATAATACAAACAAGAAAGCTACCCCTACATAGAAACAGCTGTAAGTCTGGTATCAAGCAAAGGACTACTGTACATGAATCATTCACTGTTTCCTTGACTTATACTATGTGCTGAAGATCTGGAGTACAAGAGGAATGAGTGGATAGCATTAATTAGTCTAGTAAGTTTTTCCAATGTGGTCTGGGTAGCTGTAAAGAGGAAAGTGTACATTGTACACTGGTTCCTGCGACACCCTCTTTGTGTGGAACATTGCATACTAGCTCCCAAATCCTCCTGATGTGGTAAGAGAACTTTGGTATACCTTTCATGGAGTCAAAATAAATCACATGATAGTAACTTACCTGGGGTAGAAGCATGCAGTCCTGTGGGTGAGAGGTACATAACTTCCTGAAGCCATGAAAAGGGTCCGTGTGCCTGTGCTTAGGGGCAGTGTGTTCCATAGAAGTTGGAATTTTATAACTAAAGCAACCTCATGAGTAGCAAACAGAATCAATTTCAGATCTTGACAAATTAACATCACATTCAAACAGGGTAGCTAGGTGCTATGTTTAATTGGTAGGAGGAAAAAGTCTTTTTTTTTTTTGTCAACTTGATGCAAGCTAGGGTCATTTAGGAAGAGGAAACCTCAACTGAGAAAAGGTGTCGTCATCAGATTGACCTCCTGGCAAGTCTGTAGAACATCTGCCTGATAATGTGGGAGGGCCTTGTGCACTGTGCACAGTGCCACCCCTGGGCAACTGGTTCTGGGATGTATTAAAAAATCAGGCTGAGTAAGTCATGGGGAGAAAGCTAGTAAGCACCACGTTTCCATGGCCCCTGCTACAGTTTCTGCTTGACTTCCCCCCCCCCCACGATGGACTGTGACTGGGGCATGTAAGCTAAATAAATTCTTTCCTCTCCAAATTGCTTGTGGTAAAAATATTTCTGAACATACCAACAGAAAGCAAACTAAGACATCATGTGATGGTCTTGAGTCAAAGTGGTCCAGAGACATTCAAAATAATTATCTCCAATTTTACTTAAGAAAAAAATCACCATGGAAACACTTTCACTTCCTCTGTAGGACTGAACAAAGGTAAATGGATGAACAAATGACAAACAACAGCTCTTGGTAGACCAATGAAAATTCTTTTAGAAAGTTTAAACTTTTCATATTGTCAATAAACTAAATATCTCTGCTTCTGCTCACCCACAAATGTTCTACCCCTGGCCATGATGAACCTCGGAATACCTGGAGACTTCCTTATCCTTCCCATAAACAGTCCACAGCAGAGGACTGGTGCTGCCCACCCACCTCGGAAAACCTGTGCATTCTTTTCTTGAAACTCATTGGCAGAGAAATGACTCATCCTGAAGCAGGGCAGAAAGGGTGAGATTTGGTGTCAGGGAACCTGTATTTGGAACATGGCTTTTTATAGGTGAAATTCCTTGATAGAGGTTCAGTAAATCAAGATTTTTTTAATGATGTGTAATGCATTCCCCACCACCATGTTGCCTTCCCTAGAAAGGCCTGGAAGTTCTTTCCATCTCTCAGGCGCTGAGCGCTACTGTTGTAGCCCTTATGACCTCTTCCTAGGCTTCCTCCCGAACCTTGTTTTCTAACCTGATTGCTGTCTGATCTCAGGCAATAACTGTCATTTTAGGAAGAACGTTCCCTCTCGCCTACAGCCATCCATTTCCAGACAGTCTTGCTATGGAACAGCTCCCCTGATCCAAATGTTGAACCAGATTGCACAGTTTGGAGAAATAGGTTAGAAATTAGGTACACTGATTACCCTAGTCACACCTCCAATTTAAGTGGTTTCCAAGGATCTGTGTTCTGATAACAGGAGGACTTTAGGCAAGTGTGTCTTTCTTGTATCAGAAGTATCCTGTATCCGCATCTCTTTCCCGTGCCGCTCCTCTGATTTCACTTACAGTTTCAGTGAAGCATGTTGGGTAAGGTCGGCAATGTTCCACTCTTGAGTACATCCTTGGCCTTTGATTTTGAGGCATCTTGCTCAGCCCTAAAGAAAACAGCCCAGCAATGAAGAGACAATAGCGAATCTAGTCCATCATCCACTGCTTCCATTTATAACCACCATGCTGTGCTATGACTCTGGCCCCTGCTCTTTTCCCATCTCACTCCTTTTGGCATTATTTAAATGCTGGGGAACCTCAGACTCAAACAGCACCAGAGTGTTGAATGCTAAGGTTCTTAATGTACTTTCTGAGAGCACCAGCTCCTCATACGAATAGGAGGAAGATTTCAGGAGACCAGAGGAGCAGACAGCCATGCTGAAGGGAACCAAAATGCTGCCTCCTCAGGGAAGCAGATAGAGATGGCCCTGTTTGTTGTCTCATGTAGGTCTTTGTCAGTGGGATGCTATGGAGAATCTGAGGACTAAGTAAACAGGATCTTTCAGTCCTGAGGGCTGGTCTGCTGCAGTCTAGAGGTGACTAGAGGTTTCATCAAAAGGGGAGAAAAAGTGTAAGCAAATTACAATCCTGTTTTTAAATTACTTATAGTCAAGCATGTTTTAAATACATAGCATGTTTTACTGCAAGAAGACAAAGGCAGTTATTATCAACTGTGCTACTCTTGTGTACCACACATAATTATTTTCATGTAATTGTAACATATTGTTTCTTAAGCATATAAAGAAATTGGTTTTATTGTTAAGAATACTTCATGATTATCACGTAAATGATAGAAGAGAATTCTGAACGTATTTACTACAAAAAATTTTACAAGTTTAAGGTACTGAATATTCAAATTATCCTAAGTTGATTTATCTGTCTGTCTGTCTATCATCTATTAGTCAAATTATCACTTTGCACCTATTTCATATGTCATTCAAAAATTAAATTTTGTAAACAGCAGAAAAGAATGAGACAGTAAATTTATCAGAAAGACTGAATTTATTTTTCAAGTTTGGTGATTTGCTATTATGTGCACATTTCCAACACTCAACCATACTTTGTAAGCCAAGTCCAGTTAAATTTAGAAACAATTGAGAAAACTCAAAGTTGATTCATATCAGGCCCAAAGCAAATGGTCCATGTGAACTGCTTGTGGTCTTTATGCAGTACAAGGCTGTTAGGCTTTTTGGTAAGTAGATTGTCTTAGGGTTTCTATCACTGTAAAGAGACACCATGACCACAGCAACTCTTATAAAAAAAAACATTTAATTGGAAATGGCTTCCAGTTTGGAGGTTCAGTCCATTGTTGTCATGGAGGGTGGCATGTAGGCAGACATGGTGCTGGAGAAGGAGCTGAGAGGTCTTCATCTTGATCCACAGGCATCAGGAAGAGACTGTCACACAGGGCCTGGCTTGAGCATATATGAGACCTCAAAACCCGACTCCACAGCGACACCCTTCTTCCAACAAGGCCACACCTCCTAATAGTGCCACACCCTATGGACCAAGCATTCACACATATGACACCTATTCAAATCACTGTGTAGATGAAGCTGATGGAGAGAAGCTAATGTGATTTTGTAGGCATACAGTCTCTGAAGCTGGAACTGTAGCTGACAACTGCGTAGTTACCATCATTTGCAGTCCCCCAGTGGGAGGAATATGTTTCTGTTTTGATTCAGTCCTGAGGGTCTCTGATTTAAAAATAAGTATCTGCATGCAGGCTTTTTTGATTAAGAAATGAAACCTTGATTTGACTAAATATAAAAAGTCTTTTTACAATTTCCTGGCCCTATCATGTAATATTTTCTTTTTAAAAATGTTTATTTTATTATTTTGTGTGTATAGGTGTTTTGCCTGCATGTATGCCTGTACCACCTGTGTGCAGTGCCCTTAAAAGCTAGAAGACAGCATCATATTTCCCTAGAATTGGAGTTACCTACCCATGCTGTAAGTCACTATGTGAGTACCTGGAGTTGAGCCCTGGACCGCTGCAAGAACAGCCACGGAGTCATCTCTCCAGCCCTTAATATTTTATTAAGTGCAGATTTTCTCATTGTGGGGCACCTGCACAGCTTTGATCAGCCAAAGCACATGAAAATCCAAATTACACCAAAGAAGCTGACACAGGGAAGTGGGAGGGGGAGTGAGGGATCTATTGCCTGCTGCTGGAACTTCAGTAAGAGGTGAGGACCACAGCTGGCCCCGGTGTCAGCAGTATTTGTGGGTTTAGTTCATTGCCTGAGAGCAATAGCATCCTGTGTTTCTCACCGTGAGAAAATGTGTGATGGAGGAGAGCTTGATACTGCAGTTTCTCCTTGAATCTGAGGGAGCCAATTCTCAAACACTGCCTTCTCATAGAGCCCCAAGCCCAGTAATGTAGGTCCCTTTCATGAAATGTAGTGGTGTTTACTTAAAACTTGGTAAAGTCTCCTGTATACATCCTCTCTATATCACTCATCATATCAATACAGTGCAAATATGTAAATAATTATCATACTAGCTTGTTTAGGTAACAAGACAAGACAAAGTCTGCATATGATTGTAGATATAACTTCAAAAAGGTATTTTTCCCCCCTCTGGAACTTTGAATCAAGCTCAGTGCTTTATACATGATAGGCAAGCACTCTAACTACACTAAACTACACTCTCAACCTTAAGAAACCTTCTTGGGGCTAAAGGGAAGCCTTAATAATTAAGAGCTCTGACTGCTCTTCCAGAAGACCTGGAATCAGTTTTTCTAGAACTTACCTGGTGGCTTACAACCAGTAATGCTGGTTCCATGGATTCTGACTTCTGAGGGTACTATACACACACAGTGCACAGATGTATAAGCAGGCATACACATTAAAAAAACAAACATAAACATTTCAAATATTCTTGATCCAGTGTTGGCTGAAGATGCAGGTGAGGAAACTGTGCTGATTATGTGCATACAACATATATATGTATATATGTATATATATATAATAGATGATGTATGTGCATGTAAATTTGTACTTATCACTTCTCTAGTTCAGCATATAGAAGTTTTTAAAAAGAACTTGTTTTAAAGACCAATAGTATTTTTACAAACTTCCCAGGATGGGTATGTTTGCCTTTCTTCCCATCAGCTACTGGAATTTCACATTTCAACTATCATGTTACCAATTCAAAATTCCTGACTACTGAACTCTCAGTTACAAAACAGCAATATTCCCTAGAAATATGAAGACAAGAAGCATTTTAAGTAGCACCAGGGGGCTGTGTTATAACAAACCTGCAGGACAATAACTGAAAGACAACAGCCTTGTCTGTCTGTGAGACAATTCAGGAAGGAGCTCCCAGTCTGAATGTCTGCATTGGAAGTTTCGTCTGTGACAGTGACATGAAGACATCTCAGTTACTCTTGAAGAAAAGTCTTTTTTTTTTAATAGTTTGTTTTTGTTTATTTATTGGCTAGACATGATTATGCAAGAAAGCTGTGGAGACATTAAATGAAAATACTTGGTAAATCTTCCACATATTTATTAGGTGCTTTGTTTTCTGATAGAAGTCAATATGCACATTCTTATTAATTTTTATACTTTTTGCTATTTGCATGAGGGTGATGGGAAGCATAAGGCACCTGTCTCTTTCCTAGTTCCTTAGTTCTCCGCTCTGCCTGTTTTGTTCATAGTGACTGATACTTTTCTGTGTCTAAACATGTTATACATTCTCTGTGCTCTGCTCCGTTTGTTTAGCAATGGAGCCATTATGAACTCAGTGACTGGTCCACTGTGGCTGTTCATAGACTACTGTCTTAGCTTCTAGTCCTCTTTAGCTATTCTGAGGTGTGTTAACCACATGCATTTTGGTCAAAGTTGTAGGTACTTAGTTGGGCTGACTTTTTCTTTTATATTTTCTTTGTCTTTAAAGCAAATGGTTCTTTTTCAAAATTTCATTTTATGCATATGAGTGTTTTACCTGAACCTTGGTATGTACACCATGTGTATGCCTGATGCCTGCAGAGGCTAGATGAAAGCATCAGGTCTAAATAGGAGCTAGAATTACAGGAGGTTGTGAGCCACCCCGTGGGTGCTGGGAAATGAACCTGAACCCTTTGCAAAGCAACAAAGGTCCTTGACTGTTGAACTGTCTCTCCATCCTCTTAAATGGTTATTTAAAACAGGCCTCAGGAGGTTTGCGGAAAGGCAACCTAAGCTGGCTTTAATCTTGTATAATTTTTCCTTTAATAGCTCAATTTGATTATCAATGTGCCTCTTTGCCTTCCTTTCAAGTTTGAAACATTTTTAAACAGTATTATGAATTCACATGCTAATGTGTGTTTTACCTTAAAAACAACTATACATTCAGACCTGCAGTTCTCAAGAGCATCAGTGAGCATTTTACATGATTCTCTTGCTCTTCAGCAGTGATCTGCTTCAGGGATCTCCAACTTCAAATCCCATCCATGTCTCACCCAGCCCCTTCCCTCAGGCTATGTCAGGTAGCCTAGGGTGGGGTGTTTGTGTCTGTCTTTATGTTATCATTTTTCCTTCATCTCCACACCATGCAGGACCTGCTACTGGTAGAGCCCTGGTACATAATGAAAGTGCTTGGCCCTTTCTTTCAAAGTAAGCATTTCAAGGCACAGTCAGCACAGCTCGAAACAAAAGCTGCCCAGGCCCCACCCAGTCTCAGCTACCCACAATGCACTCTGATCTAATTTTTTTTTTTTTCCTGGTGCACAGAATACCTGGCCTGGAGAAATGCATTGGTGTACTGTTACAATTTATTCAACAACTACAAAATGTAACCCCTTTTGTAAGTCTGTTTCTTACAGACTGTTTCTATTGACTTCAAAAATCATATGACATAAAATACTTTCATACAAATATTTAAATGAGAAGGTGGCCTATATTGTATCCATAGTATTTTTCAGAAGTCAGTTTGCTTTTCTTTACTCATTCTCTCTCTTCATTTCTGGCTTGTCATTGGATTGTGCTGGCTTCCAGTTTACTGATTCTTCAGCTTACTGTGATCCCTTTTCGTTGGCCATTGCTCTGCTGAGCAAAGCAGATCTTCGTTTGCTAACAAAACCTTTGACAGTATGTCTCCTTTCCTGCTGGGACATGCTCTGATAGACATGGCCATTTCTGAGTTCTCTGCCCAGCTTCTGCTGGCCACATGGCACATTTTGCTTCCAAAAGTTACCTACCATCCTGGAACAGACATCTTGGGTTGCCCATGTAGATGGTACTCTGTTTAGAGAAAAGAAAAGAACTCCAGTTACTTATCCTAAATGTGACATAGAATATTGATGTGTCCTTGTGTCTCAGCCTCCGGTAGCATGGGATCAAATAGTTCTTTGGGTATAGTTGTACTCTTATTCATAGGGCTGTGATTCAAGACCCCTGTAGACACTCATATCATGAATATGATTCAGTCTAACTACATTGGGTTTGCTTTCATATACGATCATACAAAATTTAGTTTATGAATTAGGTGCATTAAGGGATTAATAATAATGCTAATAATAAAGCAGAATGATTCTGACAAATATTATATAAAAGTTATATGTATATGACTGTTTTCTCTCAAAGTTATGGATCTTTCCATTAGCAATTATGGTTTGAATAAGTATGCCCATAGACTCATGTATTTGAATGCTTGGCCCATAGGAAGTGGCACTATTAGGAGGTATGACCTTACTGAGTAGGTGTGGTCTTGTTGGAGGAAGTGTGTCACTTTGGGGGTGAGCTTTGAGGTCTCATACATGCATGAGCTACACACAGTACTCAGTCTTATGCTGCCTATAGATCAAGATGTAGGACTCTCAGCTCTTTCTCTAGTACTATGTCTACATGCTATGATGATAATGTGCTGAACTTCTGAATTGTAAACCACCATAACTAAATGTTTTCCTTTATAAGAGTTGCTGTGGTCATGGTGTCTCTTCACAGCAATAGAAACTTTGACTAAGCTGGAAGTTGGTACTAGGAACTAGGGTATTGCTGGGATAGGCCTGACTGTGTTTGGGGACTTTGGGTCAGGACAGCAGTGGAATGCTTTAAGAGCTGGTAAATGGGTCATCCTAGCAGAAGCAGGGAAGACAGTGGCCTTGAGGGTTATGTGGAAGCCTGGCTTAGAAGGTCTCAAAACAATTTTAGAATGTTGCCTAGAGATAATTTTTATGATTTTTGGTGAAGAATGTATCTGCTTTTTGCCCTTGTCTGAAGAGTCTGCCTAATGCTAAAGTGAAGAGATTTGGATTAATTCCATTGACAGAAGAAATCTCAAGGCAGCCTAGTATTGACTCTGTTGTGTGGTTATGAGTGTTAACTCTTATGAAAAGGAGCAAGCTAAGGAAGAAAAAATACAAAATGTATAATCTGAGGAGAAAAGGAGCACCAGAAAGTGGGACAGAACTAAATCCTATGTTCAAGGTGATACACAGATTAAAGAAAAGCTATTGTCAAATGGAATAAAAGGAGTGGTGACCTTAGGACAAGAGCCCTACCAGCCAAGCCTCCAACTTGTTAAAAGAGGTTAAAGAACAGCTTAGGCCCAGGTGTGGTGGTACTTGTCTTTAATTCCATCACCCAGGAGACTGAGGGATGCAGATTATAATCTAGTCTGAGAACAGTTGACTACATGTAAGTGAGGCTATGGAAAGTGAAACCATAAACTTGGGGGCGCCACTGCAGAGTGAGACCCTAGACACGGGGCACCACTGCAGAGTGAGACCCTAGACACAGGGGCACCACTGCAGAGTGAGACCCTAGACACGGAGGCACCACTGCAGAGTGAGACCTCAGACACAGGGCACCACTGCAGAGTGAGACCCTAGACACGGGGTACCACTGCATGTATATATCTCTCCTTCCACTATATACTCAATCAGACAAACAAAATTTATGGAAGAAGAATATCTTGAAATAAATACTTGACTTCTCATGCACTTTGTGGCCTTGCTGGCCCTTCCTTTAAGTTTATTCCTCATGAAAACTTTTTAAAAAGATGTAGTTTCTTATTTGTGTTTGTGTGTGTGTGTGTGTGTGTGTGTGTGTGTGTGTGTGTGTGTATGTGCTTGAGGGTATGTATAGGCACCATGTATATTCAGGTGTCCTTGGAGGCCAGTGAAGTGTGTTGGTTACCCTGGAACTAGATTTTCATGTGGGTGCTAGGAACTGATCCCAGGTCCTTTGGAAGAGCATCAAGTGCCTGTAACCATGGAACCATCGCTATGTAACCATTGCTTCAGCTTTCCCATAAAATCATTTTCAGACCTCATGGAGTAGATTTTCTAGAAGACCATATCTGACTGTTCTGCCTCAGGCAGGTGCAGGCTGAAACTTTAGCTCTGTGGCCCATACCTGCTGTCCATCTTCCTCAGCCCCCAAAGCAAACTTTGTTTTTTCATGATGTTGCCTGCACTTTACTCAGATCACATGGGAGAGAATGGACATGCCACTCTGTACAGTAAGAGCCTGTCAACATTATTAGAATGTTGACACAGCCAAGGTTTCCAGTCTGTGCTGTGTTAGCTCCAAGCCTGCATTTATACAGATGGTATAGCTGTGTACAGATATTTGTTGTGTCTTGACAGGTCATACTAGCTAGGATAGGAGGGAACAGGATGGTGTTCTCAGGCAAATATTTAGGTCTCAGCCATCACCTGTAAGGAGAAAACCCCAGCCAAACAAGTACCCAAATAATCAATTAAAATATATTTTGAGTTTTAAACCATTGTGATCAACCTTTTATTAAAAAATAGAAACATACTTCATATCAAAACTTTAGCTAAAACTTTTGATAAGTTCTTGAATGCCTTTTGAAAAGAAGCTAACATTACATCTAAAATAATAACACTGCTAATTGTGTTTGCACAGAATTTATATGTTTAAAGTCTATTACAAATATCAACTCACTGAGTCCTTTGGCTGTGCTCCCAAGCTCACATCTAGGTAAGGCCCACTTGCCTTTGTGGCCACTGTGTGCTTCTGTTCATAGAAATGGACCAGAATATACACAGGTGTATTAAATTTTCATTTAAACATTTGTAAGATTTCAAAATATGTCTGAAGAACATCATGAGTTTATTTTATTCACTGGTAATCAGTAAGTTAATGAAATATTACTCTAGCATATTTGTTAAATTAATGAACTCATGTATAAGCTCATGAGTTTTTTTTAGCTGAATTGAAAGATTTAAAAACAATTTTGTAGTTCTCTTAGAGAAGACATAATATAAAAGCTATCTATCATTTTTGCAGATTAAATGATTTAATAAAGAGAGTTGACATCAATTAGGTAAGCCATTGGGAAGGAGACCACGAGCAGCACAGTGAGGACTCAATTAGCCAGGCCTGAAAGGCTGGTCATGTACCTTGGCCAGCTGAGAGGCACTTGCTATCCCACATGCACATACATTATTCATACACATCATTCATTATATATAGTTAATGGCATGCATATGGCCTGGATTTTCTGGTTTGCTAACTATTCTGTCCCTATAAATAGACTCCTGATTGTCCAACCACATGTCGATTTTTGTTTCAGAAACCATGAGCCCTGTATAATGGAACAAGCATTCATGAAAATTGCTGGGTCCAGTTCAACTGGGGTAAACTAGAGTCCCCCCATACCAATCAGTCTATGGTATTAATTTATTGAAACCATGAAATGAGAATCAATATCAGTTCTTTCTTTAAAGTCTAAGCCACAAAAAGAATGATAGTTAATATTTCTAAAAATGTGGAGTCACTCTTAGAGAGGACATTCCTTGCTGAGGGTGAACATAGCACATGGATGAAGGAAGATGACCAGCTCTTGTGGGCTACTAGCAGCCCATGTGGGACTGCCTTTGTTGAGGAAAGCCTTCTTTCTCAGATGTACTTTGTTATCATATTTTTTTGAAGGAAAAAAATCTGTCTGTTGATTCACAAGTAAGTCCTGTAGGATCAAAGGCCAAGGTATGGAAGGAGCACACACGAGCATGAGACTCGCTTGCTAGAAGCCATTGCACATGACACATTCACTTCTGTTGACCTGATAAGTCAGCTACTGCAAAGCTACTTTTGACTTTTTAATCTATTTATTGATGGGGTTAGTGGGGCAGATGGATACAAGAGCTCTTCTGAGCCTTGGGACCTCATATTATCTGTGCTGTGGATCCCTTGCAGTTATTTTAAGTTGAGACACGTTGTGACCTTAGGTAGCCTCTATGTAATACTTCGACTCTGAACCACAGGGCACTGTAATAACAGCCAGCCAACGGCAAGTTTTAAATCAGGCACTATTCTAAATGCCTACTATATACTCAACCTTGGCAAAAAGGTACTAAAGAAAGTTCTGCTGCTTTCATGACCTTGAATTCTATATCTTTGGATTCAACAGAGATTGAAAAAGACAAAAGCAAACAAGTGAGAATGTCTGTACTGGACACAGGAACTTGATATAAACTTTTTTCCTTGTCAAGGTTACTTTCATAGTATGTATACCATCTAAGCAATGTGCTATAAGCAATCTAGAGGTGATTTAAAGTACGTACATGGGAAAGGGAAGAGTGTGATGGAGGCTGAGCTCAGCCTGCCCAGTGAGGACAGTGGGACAACCTTGGGTACAGCATAGAAAACCTAGATAAAGCCTGGATTTGACAGATTTGTAACACCACATCCTCATCTCTACCACTGCACAGATGAGCAAAGGACTGAACACAAGAACAGTAAGGCAGAGGCTGAAAATAACTGAGGCTGAGCTCAGCCTGCCCTTTGGGAAGAGTGGGGCAAATCATGCATACAGCTTTAGAAAAGGAGTATGGGAATCTGGAACTGACAGATTTGCAGTTAATCCTCCACCCCCCTACTAGTGGTTAACCAGGGAATCAGGACCCCAACAGAGTGTAGTGGAACATCATGCAACATCTTGATGGAGCAACAGATTCCAAGTAGCACAGACTGTAGCCACACAGAAGAGGCAGACAAGCGTGTCAGTTCAGAGCTTAGATACAAAAGTTACTAGAGTGAGTGAAATAATCAGTACCTTGGAGGAAAAATGTAAGAAGATGGAAGAAAAGTTTAGCCAAAAATTGAGGCAAAATAACCAAACAGGAATTCTGGAAATAAGAATTGTAAATGAGCTAGTATAGGGATTCTCATATCGGATCATGTATACTTCAAAATTAGTCAGGAACAATTCATCAAGAAGATGTAAATACCTTAATTTTTATGTACCAAATATTGGATCTTTAAATTTTATAAAACAAGCACTAAAAGGCATAAAAGGCCACATGGGTCCTGACACAATAATTGTGAGAGACTTTAGGACCCTGTTCTCACGTTTAGTTTGGCCGTGCAAAATAAAAATCAGCAGCAGCAATTTCAGAGATAAATTAAGCTGCAGATCACTAGGATTTTATAGACAGAAGACACAACAGATAGCAAGTAAACTCTGGTAGCTAACAAAACCTTCTTGAAGGTTGACCATATTAAAAGCCACAAGCCACCTTAATAGGTGAAGCTTGACATTCATAGAATGAATCTGGACAGAGCAGCAAGCGTAACCTCAGACACTATACAGATACTCAGAGGGTGAACTATACAGTAGTCATCAAAGAAATCAGGGAAAGTCATCCTAGAATCAGACAGAAATGTCTGGCCCTGCTCCCCAGTGCTAGAGACACAGGCACAGGCCATCAGTCCTGAATGTTGAGATCCAAACTTAGATCCTGTGACTTGCACAGCAAGAATTTTACCCACAGTCATCTATCTCCCCAGCCTGAGAAGGGCCTTTCATGAATTCAAAATGAACTTACAGATATCACAACTGTTTTCTTAGATTTCTTACTTAAACTTTTATTTGTTTTCCTGACCACATCAATGCTGTTTGGTGTTTTTAAATACTTCAGTGTTTTTTATATTTTGCATTTGATCTCAGGTTTAGAAAATCTATTTTACACTGTGAATTTTATAAATTATATATATTACTTTTAATATTGTTAGAGAGACCAAGATGCCCTGCAGTTAGGTGCTTAGGTTCCTTTCCTGGTATTTGTTGTGTTTATATGATGTTTTTGCAGTGAGAGTGTGGAATTCCTGATCAGTCTGTCCTGCCCTTGTCAGACTCCTCACTAGCTCCAGCTATCTGTAAGATGTGAGAAAGTGATCCTCTTTGACTGGGGTCTTCATGTTAGTCCTGAGAAGGTCATGCCATATGACAATTAAATTAAAAACTCATTAGCTCTCGTGAGGAAACAAAGAGAGGAAAGACACTGCTTCTGAACCATAGCAATCAGATGAACAAAGCAATCAGATGACCCACTTGCATACATCCCAAAAGTAGCCACCAAGAAGAGAGAGAGGGAGGAGGCTGCCTGTGGTCCATTGCCTCACATACATCATTACCCATAGTGTTAGCAGGCAGGATAGGCCTCATCCTGCTGCAAAGCCTCTTTCACACTCAGGATGTCTGAAACACCACATTTGGAGGGGATTCATATGACTTCTGCCTGATGTGATGGCGTGTCAGCCCTTACTGCCAGGAAATTCCCTTTTAAGATAACTTAACTCTTCACCAAATTTTGTAGTGTATCTTCTAAAAGAAGGCCCTAAGTTTTGTTCCTGTCCTTATTGCAGGTTGAAGAATACAAGACATTGCTTTCCAAACCTCTTCCATGCAAAAAAGCTATATTTGGACCAGTAGCATCATGACTGAAACCTTTTATAACAATTAATGTGAGGGGGGGAAAACACAGGATGTGGCATCATGTTTTCCATAAGCCAGGACAAAACCTTTTATTTTTGAATCAGAAGATAATTAAAAACATTGAATAGGCTATATTTCTTCTGGCTTGTGTTTCAAAGAAAGCCTTGTTGGTTAATAAGATTGTTTTCTACATTCCAATTGCAAAACAATGTATACTCACCTCTACTTGGTATTCGTTTATTGGTTCCAGAAGTATGTGTTGGTCTATGGAAGAACTGAAGTAGCATTTGAGTTTCTGCTGAGCACTCTACATGTGCTTCTACAGTTGGCTTTCCAGTGTAATCTGCATGACAGTTTCTGATATAGTATCCTGTCACATGTAGTGGTTTGAAGAGAATGCCCCACATTAGCTCATATGTTTCCTGCTTGGTCTCCAGTTGGTGAAACTGCTTAGGAAGGATTGGGAAGTATGACTTGGTTGGAGGAGGGATGTTACTGGGGGTGGGCTTTGAGGTTTCAAAAGACTAGTGCTATTCTTAATGTCTCTCTCTTCTTCATAGCTATAGCTCAGGATGTGAGTTCTTAGCTGTTCTTTCTGTCCACCATCATGAACTCCAAATGTTTGAAACTGCAAGTTAAATTAAACACATTAATTTGTAAGTTGCTTTGGTCATGGTGTTTTATCACAGTAATAGAAGAATAACAAGGACAACATGTCAAGAACACAGATTTCAGAAAGGTTAAGTGGCTTGCCTAAGACTGCTCAGTAGACATACATTGGAGTTGAAATTTAAAAGCACATGTCTTAGGCATTCTGGGTATGACATAGGAGATGTGAGCCAGTAAAGGAGAGAGTTGAAAGAAGAAAAAAATGGTCTCTATCCCAAAGATAGAAAGAAAGGACTTGCAGGACCACCGGGTGCTGTCTGCAGAGTTCCAGCGCACTCTGTAGCAGGGGCAGATAAAGTCTGCCTCTCACCATACCCACAGCTGCTGCTGAGGGAATTTGCATGGCTACCCACCTCGACCTCAAACTGAGCGAACAGATAACTACAGGGGTCCCGGAAGGACAGATTCAGACCCTGCCCAGAGGTGAGGAGGGGTCACCAGGCCCAAGGGCCTATATCCCAGCCAGGGAGGGAGAGTTGAGCTCCCATCTATTTCAGTTCCGCTTCCGGGACCGGGTGCTGTCTGCAGTGTCCCAGCGCACCCTGTAGCAGGGGCAGATAAAGTCTGCCTCTCACCATACCCACAGCTGCTGCTGAGGGAACTTGCATGGCTACCCACCTCGACTTCCAACTGAGCGAACCAATAACTTCTGGGGTCTCTGAAGGACAGACTCAGACCCTGCCCAGAGAGGTGACAGGAGGCACACAAGCCCGAGTGCCACAACTGACCAGGAGTCATCTAATCGTGAACCACTGAAGCCATGGGCAAACGTCAGTGCAAAAAATTACATAATAATACAAAGAACAACATGGCAACTCCAGAAGAGAGTGGCGATCTTACAAATACAAGACCTGAACTGAGCAATGAAGAGGAAACAACACGAAAAATTCCTTTTTGATGATCATCGAAGCTCTCAAAGAAGATATGAAAAATAGCCTTAAAGAAATAGAAGAAAATACAAACAAAAAATTGGAAGAGATGAACAAATCTATGAAAGAAACATGCCAGGAACTAAAAGTTGAAATAAAAGCTGAAATAGAAGCAACAAAAAAGGCACAAAATGAGGCAAAGATGGAAATAGAAAACCTGAAGAAAAAAGCTGGAACCACAGATACAAGCATAACAAACAGAGTTCAAGAGATGGAAGATAGAATCTCTGAAGTGGAAGACTCAGTAGCTCAAATAGATATATCAGTCAAAGAAAATAGTAAAACTAAAAAAGCCATAACTCAAAATG
>PVIH01021665.1:18200-29244 GCA_004025045.1 Sigmodon hispidus | reverse complement strand
CTTCCCCCTTCCTCCACATCAGGTCATTTTTCTTCACCACAACTCCCCATCCCCTCCCTGGGCAGGCAGCAGACAGTCCCATGGTCCCAATAACCCAATAACCCAATATTGCTTAGTTGAGTCTCTACTCCTGGCAGATCCAGTTTTGTCCCCCCTCCCTCAAGAGTCAGTCAGGTGTTCCACTAGGTGGAGTGGGATCAGAAGAGTCAGTCCAGGATGTTTCTGATCCCAAGCTGTTCAGTGGTTGTGGTTTGCAGCTTGGGCATGCTTGGTTTTTACCTTGTTTGTTTGTTTAGAGATCACTAATGAGTGAGTCCATCGTCTGCTTATCTTTCTGAGTTTGTGATACCTCGCTCAGGAGGATATTCTCCAAGTCCATCCATTTGCCTGCAAATTTTAGGATATCATTTTTTCTTTTTTTTTTTTCAAAGAAAATAAGAGTTTATTCTGGAGACAATTTTGAGTGAATGTTGCCTGGGAAACACAGAGCTATGTTTTTCTACAATACATATTCCAACACAGAAGTGTTACCATTGAGTTCTTTTTTTTTTTTCTTGTTTGTTTGTTTATAGACCACTAGAATATCCTCCTGAGCGAAGTCTCACAAACTCAGAGAGATAAGCAGGGGATGTACTCACTCACTAGTGGTCTATAAATTTAATTTTCAATTCAGCATTATATTTTCTTTTCTATCATTTCATTTTGAAACATTAATAATTTCTCTTACCCATGTTCTAATTTGACTCTGTGCATGTGTGTGTCTTCTGTATGTAAGTGTATGCATGTGCTGGTCCTTGCTGGTATGTGTAGGGCAGATTGATGTTGAAGTGTCTCCCCTAAATCACTCGTCTACCTCATTTTTCTGAGGTGTGTGTCTATCACTGAACCAGATCTCACCATTTCTGATAGACTGCATGGTCATTGAGCTCTGGGGTTACAACATCTCTAACTCCCAGTCCTGGGATAATAGTGAAAACTCACGAGATACACTGCTTTCATATGGGTGTTTGAGATCTGAAGTTAGATCAACAGTTCATAGCAAAGGACATTACCAGTAGAAGGATATCCCCAGCAATCAACATCTTCCCTGTATTTTTAGAAAAATATTACTACATTTGATAATACTATAAATTTAAAACTATAAATTTAAAAGCAGTAAATATGTTTACTTAGTAGTTAATTATATATTTATATCATTAATATTTACTCTGACTGTGTAGACATATTTAGAGTTAAAATTATAATATCAGGTATTTGTTAAGCCTTGGACTTGATTTTTCTTCTGTCACAGGACAACAATAAGTTTTTAGGTGTACAATATTATATAATAATTTTATCTTTTCATATGATTTAAACAGTGTACTTGAAATGTCACCTCCTGAGACTATGATCATTATTCATATTGTAAAATGTCTGACAGTTTTTGTTAGGTTATTATAATACCTAACATAAATTTTTGGAGCACATTAAGATGAAAATTAAAAAGCAAAAAAAAAACTAGCTGTACATAAGTAGATGCAAACAAGCAAATTAAATATTAATATATTAAATATTAAATATTAAACTATACCTTATTGTATATTTAATTACAACATATAATATATGACATCATGTTGAAATAAATTTAAATAATATTAAGATATATACTCAATAATTCAGGCAGCTACTCACAAACAACATATATTTATTATTTTGTTTTACTTTGCAATTAACTGGACTAATACTTGTAAAATTTTAAGCCAGCAGAGATATAAGAGGGAACCTTCTTGGTCAGAGGATATTAGAGATGATAATTTAATTGCAGACAATATTGTTTTTAACATGACAAATATCATCTTGATTTTAATTGAATATTTCCTCAAATATCAACTCCTCCTACCACATTTGATGGAGGAAACGGCTCATCCATTTTTTACAAATGAATGGAAATATGTTCACTTTGGGTATAGCTAAGAGACTAAACAAACTTATTCTTTAAGTCTTCTATGGTGATGTTTAAAATATTGGGGACAATAGATGACCTAGGTTTGTGTGTTTATTTAATATCACAACTCCTTCAGTAACACATAGGCTAAAACTTGTATCTCTCTTTTGCTTAGTAAGATGCTTGGATTCTGGCAGGATTTTTTTCTCCTTTGTTCTAGGTACTTCAACAAGTAGCTGCCATATCACTAACCTACTGAGCACATTTTTCTGTCTGACTGACTTTAACCATGAGTAGATTGCTTTCATGTTTTTGTTTTTTTTTTTTTTTTTTTTTTTTTTTTTTTTTTTTTTTTTTTTTTTTTGTATTTTTGTGTACAAAGAATGCAAGACAGGAGCAAGTGAATCATTGTTGGGTTTTGTGGTGTAGACTAAACTTTATGTGAAGTTTGAATGCTGAGTCTTTTCTTCAGCTTGATTCATGATTTTTCTCATAGAACTTAACCTCAACTCAGCAAATTCTTCTCAAGATACACATCACAGGGAAAAGACCTTTCCATATGGCTCTAAGTGACTGGTCAAATCAAGAACACAAAAAACACAAAACACTGCAACAATACTGATATAATAAAATTTAAAGTGACCTTCAAAAAATCACCTGATTAAAGAAGCGAATGGAAAGTAGTAAAAATAAAATTCTCCCAAATAAGATAAAATATTAAAAACTGCCTTTTCAGGATTTAGAAAGCCAGGCCTCTTGGTAAGTTTAGGAATTAGAATAGCACACAAAGCCAGGGAAATATAAGGGGGAGAGAGCAGACACCATGACTGCCTGAGCTCAGAGCCTGAAGACAGGATCCAAGCAAAACAAACGCCCGATCTGTGAAAATACACTTCTATAATACATTAATGGGCCTTTAAGAAATCTATCAACATAATATGTTAACATTAAAATAAGACTTTTTTATAATAGTGAATTATCCAAGGAGAAGACAACATAACTTTTCAGGTCCATGGTCACACAGGTTAGAAATAAAATATTATAATGTTAAATTAATAAGAAACACATTTCTAACTATAATTTGTTTGGCATCATCTCTTTGATGAATTAAATGACAAAAATGTTATTAAAATGTTAGTAATGGGTCACTTTTCCAGTGATTTTTTTCTTTTTAAATATGTTTTTTATTGAAAGAGAATTAAATCATTTTGGCCCCTTCCTTTTGTCCTTCTGTCTTTTGCCAGGACCTTCTTAAACTTCCCCATGTTCTCTTCAAGTTGATGGTTTGTTTTTCTTCTTTGATTCTCTCTCTCTCTCTCTCTCTTCCCTGCTATCTCCCTCTCCCTCTATCTCTCTCTTTCGCTCATTTTCTCTCACACACAAATGTATATAAATTTTATATTCTATATAAACACTATATGCTAAGTTCATTTTTGATGATTATTTATTTGAAGGATGATCTTTCTGCATTGAACAGCCAATGAGAGTTGCTCATCCATTTGAGATCCTAATTCTTCTTCTTTTAGCCATAAATAGTTGCCTGTGAAAATGGTATCTCACAAAAATTTTTCTTCCACATGAAGATATATATTGATGTTGCCATTGTTTGAGTCTTATTTATTCAGCCAATTTTAAAGGAAAAACTGTTTCAGAGTAGATGTTATTGTTATAGCTTTTGCAATTTTTTTACTGTCTCAAATGTGATGTTCTGTGAGCTTAATGTAGGACTGTGATATAGATATATCTATTGTGGCTGTGTTCCCCACTATCTACTGATCTCTATATTTTGTGTAATTGTGGTTTTAGGTTACAGTCTCCTTCATTTTCTATTAAAGAGGGCTGGTAGCTAAACTTATCTGTGGGGTTAGAATGTAGTAAGGAATTATGCTGGTCTAGCAAGACGGTAGTAGGTTCTTTTCTATCATCCATAATCTCACGAGCTCCAGGAAGTTCACTAAGTTTCCAGTACCAAGAATGATTTCTCTTTTGTTGAATGATCCTTATGTCCATTCAGACAGACAGCTCTCAGTTTCCACCAACCCATGAATAGCATTTATTGAAAATTTATCTTATCTTGCCATTCTCACAATTATTGTCATTCATGGGTGTTACACATGAGGAAGAAAACAATTAAATAGTCAGGAACAGCTGCATATATTTTTCAACATAGAAATTTTTCTTCTAGAAGTTTATCTTCCAGGTATATTTACACATATGCTAAATGTCAAAGAAATATTTGCTTTTCCGTTACATATCATACCAGAATACAATAAGAGGAGACAAAATATTTATTAGTAGAGGGATATTACAAACATGAGATAAATATTAAATGTGAAACTTTAGTGGATTATAAAAAACAGGGAATCATTTATGAAACTTTAATACACATACAGTAAAATTATGACTTCTGCAACAAATCTAAATGTAACAGAACACTGTAAAAGTCTATACAAAATAGCGCAATAACTATTCTTACATAAATAGTGGTGTCAAGGATGTCAGTGCTGCCAGTCTACTGTCAAACTATTGTATTTTCAGTTTAATTTGCATGATACATAGGAATCTAGAGATTGGAGAGCTGAAACTATTTTTCAGACTTCATCTGTTACAGAAGCAGTCAACAGGGCAGAGAAGAATTAATCCTTTATGTTTTGGATTGTTCTATAATTGTTCTCATGTATACATCTAACAAATTTATATCAAGCTATACTCTAAGGGATAGAATTGAATATGTCTCACTCAAAGAAAACAACTGTGAGTAAACTGGGCAGTGGTGGCTGGGGGTTGGCTGTTCCAAATTCCTGCTTGACCAGCCATGGAAGAAAACATTTCTTGCAGAGAAAGTTTGTTGTGTGATATTTTAAGACCTTATCATTTATGTTAGTTAAGCATGGTCAGAGTTTCCAAAGTGGTTAAATTTATTCATATCATGATTTTGAGCTTGTTCTTATAACCCAGGAAGGGTTGCAATTTTTATTATTCTAATAATGGAAATTACAAATTTGCATATTCTCCAAGTAAAGTAATGTTTGTAAATTCAATTTTATGTTTAAGTAAGATAGGGAATATTCAGGATTCACTGGGGGATTTAATAGTGTGGGACAGATGAGGATGAGGATGGAGAGAACCAATGGGTAAGCCTTGGGCTCTCTCTAACGACCCTTGTAAATAGATCAGGATATCTTTGTCAGCAGATAAGAAATTTGCAAAAGCACTTTAGTGTCTATGATGCTTTTTTATTTTCTCTTAGCCTATAATCAAGCAACATTTATAGGTTATGGGAAGGTTGCAAATAACAACATATAACATAATGACCTTAAGGTCAAGCCTCTCTTAAGATATAAAAGAGTAATGAAATTCAGTGATGTTAACATGACTTCACAGAGGAGATGCAGAAACAGAGGACAAGTGTTCATTTCTCACACTCATATGTTGTCTCACAACTGCTTGTAAATACAGATCTAGGGGCACCAATGACCACCTGTTACCTCTAACACTTACAAAATAAAAATAAATAGTTCTATGATGCTTTAAAAGCACTGCACTTACAGCTCAGCTCCTAATCACATGAAATATGGACAAGAAGCTCCCACTTAGGTTTTTGTTTTTAATTGAAGGGTTGTTATAAAATTTTAATTGAGATCATTAAATATTTTTTTAAAAATTTATTTTATACCCTGACTAATTTCCCCTTCCTCCTTTTACTCCTCTCCTTCCTCCCCCTTCATTTTCTTCCCATTCCCTCTGTCACTACTCCCAACCTAATCTGTTTTGCTCAGAAAAGGGAGGGTACTCCCATGGGTATCAAGCATGGCATATCAAGGTACTGTAAGAACATGTTTTCTTGTATTAGGGCTTGGTAAGGCAATCCTGTATGTGGAATGTATTCCCAAAAGCCAGTCCACATTTCAGGGATATCCTGTACTCCCACTATTAGGAGTCTCAAAAGTAAAACAAGCTACACAACTTTCACAGAAATGTAGAGGGATTAGGTTAATCCCACAATGGATATCTGTGTAAGTTCTGTGAGCTTCTGTGAGCTCAGGTTAGTTGTCCCTGTGGGTGTTCTTGTGATGCTCTTCACCCTTCTGACTCCTACAGTTCTTCTGCCTTCTCTTCAGCAGAAATCACCAAGATTACCTTAATGTCTGGCTGTGGGTCTCTGCAACTGTTTTCTTCAGTTTCTGGAAGAAGAGTTACCTAAATCGTATAAGAGGTTATAGTACAGACTGACAGTATAATTTTTTCTGACAGAGGAATATTTTTTCAATGTTCTTCTATAGGAAAAGAATAAAGTGAGTATTGTTCAATGCTGATTAATTGGGAAGACACCCATGTGTCAAAACTTCTATTAGAGGTAAAGAGCATATAAATATAGCAGCTTCCGGTTCCTATAGGACTTTAATTCTACTGAGAAGAATAATTATTAAAGATTCCTGAAATATTAGTGATAAGAACAATAGAGAAAAATACATTGAGAAATTGATTTGGCAATTTATAAAATATCAATGTTTCAGAAAAGGAAGATGACAAAGTATTTATGGAAAAGTGACCAAGATACAGAAACTAAATGTTAGAAAATGTTTTGAAAGATTAAGCATGAAACAAGATATTGAATTTAAAAGTTATATAGGTTCTTAAATAAAAACCAAAAGAACAAGTATAAAATCACTCAGCAACAGTGATTTTTTTTAAAAGGGGAAGCAATTAAGTAAATAAAGAAAATGATATGATGCTCCTGTATCACTGATATTGGCTTTTATTCCTTTCTGTTGGAGAGCTGTGAATCTATAAATGATCAATTTTCATGGGATTTCTTAAAATCACTGTGACTGCTAGTATTAGGATTGTTATCTTGAACTTAGGAGTATTTACATACATGTATCTCATGGAGGAAAGATCCATTTCTGGTCGAGAGCCAAAGATGCCATGAAGAAAAGTGTATCTATTGCTGACAAAGACATTATAGTCTTGTATATACTATGCAAGAATATTAAAAATAAAGTCTCATGTGACATGAAGAAAGTAGGGAAGTTGAAGATACCACGGCTTATTAGTAAGAAAAAATGCTAGTAATAGACAAATCTTACATTGTTTTTAGATGACTGAGATGACAAACCCTTATATCCAGATATAAATGTGTGCCATGACTGGAGGGGTTTACAACAAAGAGATTTGGATTGTATTAGAAGATATGTAGGCTACAAAAGCTTACATCCAGATAACATTATCAGTGGACTAAAGTCAGTTTAAGCACAAGCTTCTCATTGATAGAAAAATCAAGTACTTCAGACTGTAGAAGAATTGTTAGTAGGACCCACAAAGAGAAATAAAAAAAATTAAGCACAAATCACAGATATAAGGAAAATAAATGGGTTATCCAAGGATAAAACAAAGAAAATTATCCATTAAAAAGAGAGTGCTAAGAAAACGCCAAAGAATGTAAAATTAAAGTCTACTAGGATATTGGCACATTAGTCTAAGTTCACTGCTCTGGATGAAAATTTAGTCCTGGAGGTGTGTTTATTGGACTCCTCTTGAAGTAATGCTCCTATGTCTTGTTTTACATTTACATTTCTACTACCATTAATTTCTTCTTTAAGTAAAAGAGTTTAGTGGGGTCAAGACACCATAACTTCAAGGATGAGTCAGCACCAAAATTACTTCATAGATGTATTTAAAATTATTAGAAATATTTAAGTAATATCTTGGAAATCATAGTAACACTTTGTTTCCTCCTCTCCTAAAACTCTAGTCCAAAAATTGCCAATTGATATCCACTTATATAAAAAAGTATTAAAGAGAAGATTTTATTTAATTATTTGGGTGTGTGGTGCTGTGTCTGTTTGGGCTATCTTGTTCCTATTTTTAGATTTTTGTAAAAATTTTAATACAATTTATTTTGCTCATATGTATTCTTTATTACTGAGCTAATCATTTTCTACAGAGGCTTGAATGAGGAGCAGGCTGTAAGACCACAGAGCTCACTCTAATTATTGTTACTAAGAACAATTTAAATATTTGAGAAGAAAAGTAGGGTAATTAATATGATTTGATAATTTTTTGGGAGACAATAAAGTTTTATTTAATTAAGCTATATAATTGTTTGTCCACACACTTCAAAGACATTAGCTCAACTATGTTCATAGAGTGTTATTTGTAATAGCAAGAACATGGAAACAACCTAGATGTCCCTCAACTGAAGAATGGATTAACAAATTGTGGTATATCTACACAATGGAGTACTACTCAGCAGTAAGAAAAAATGATATCCTAAAATTTGCAGGCAAATGGATGGATTTGGAGAATATCCTCCTGAGCAAGGTATCACAAACTCAGAAAGATAAGCAGAGGATGTACTTACTCATTAGTGGACTCTAAACAAACAAACAAGGAAAAAGCAAAGCATGCCCAAGCTGCAAACCACAACCACTGAACAGCTTGGGATCAGAAACATCCTGGACTGACACCTTGGATCCCACTCCCCCTAGAGGAACACCTGACTCACTCTTGAGGGAGCAGGGAGAAAACTGCATCTGCCAAGAGTGGAGACTGAACTAAGCAATATTGGGTCAGTGGGACCATGGGACAGCCTGTGGCCTGCCCAGGGAAGCGATGGGGATTTGTGGAGAAGAAAGAATGACCTGATGTGGTGGGAGGGGGAAGGGACCTTGAGTAAGGATATACAAGGTTAGAAAGTGTGACTTCATTGTTAATAACAATAATAATAATAATAATAATAATAAAAGGAAAAAAGAAAACAAGTCTAAAAACATGTTTAGTGATTAAGATTATTGAATTTTTTTATTTAACTTAATTAGAAGCCACTTTTTGACAAATTTTAATTTTTCCAATAGCCTAGTCTAAAATATCTATCCTGCTTTATGATATAATTGCCAATACAGTGAAGTATACATTTACTTGCTCTGAGTTATTATAAAAATGTGCTAATGAAAGCAAGTGTTCATTGCCTATAGTTTGTTAAGATTTTAATGCACAAATTTATGAAACCATACCTGACAGTAGCTGACACTTGGAGATTTTTGCAGATTTGGATGGTGTTGTCCTCTTCATGGTTTTTGTGACTTATCATATTTCTTGAAAATTTAACCTGTCAAAAATCATTACAAGTCTAAAATAAGATAGTGCTTTTTTTGCTGTGAATTTTAGAAGCATATTAAACAAGTCATAGTTCCATATTATGAACAGACACTGATAAAAATATGAAACAGCCATTTTCAGATGCAGTAGTGGGTGGTTTGTGAAATCAAAACAAATATCTACAGCTATATTTGTATTTTTTGTTTTAGAAGACAGAAAATGTTTGACTATGATTTCTTTGAGAAATAGTCAATAAATAGTCAAGATAGAATAGATACACAATTATCTTGTATTATTCTTCAGTGTTAGAAACTTGTTGGAGCTCTCTGCCAGATCTTCACATCCTGGACAAAAGTATTGTCAAGCTGACTAGGAAAACAGAACCAGCTTACAGGGACAGTGAACACAGATGCCTGTGGCATTTATGAATGACACTAGCAGCTTTATCTTTCAAAATGTGAAAGGCCCCAAGTGAGTGGGTGATATGCTCACTCTATTGGAATCAGAAGCAGAGGCTCAGAGGTGTCCCTGACACTGCTGCTGTGTCCTGAATGTCCATCACTTGGCCCATAGCCTGATGTATGATGTGCTCCTGTTAAAGAGCTTATATTCATATATTTTGAGAAACTAATTAGAGTCCTCTATAAAAGAGGAATATATGCTCACTGCACTGGGGTTCTTGTTAGATGTTTAAGAATCAAGTTGATGAAATATGGAATGGCAAAGCAGTGAGCACCATTTACTTTAAAGAATGTTGAGCATCAATGAACAAATTTGTAAGAAATATTCAAACTAGAATTTTTTTTAGTGACATCATGAAGGTTGTAAGAGGCAAAACAGATTAGTCAGCACTAAGTGACAGCGCACATGGAGATGGGTCATTACATAATTATAACATCATTATAAAAAGTACTTACTATTTCCACAAGGGGAAAGCCATAAGTGTAGGTAAAGCAATCTTATTCAGTATCTTGTTCAGAAAATCAAAATGAACAACAACTAGTGTGAACAGAAGTAAAACATGAATGATTAGTGAGACAACACAGTTGATAAAGTTGTATATTGTCATGTCTCAAGACTTTTATTTCAATTCTCAGAACCCATATTAGAATACAAGAACTGATTCCTATAGGCCACTTTCTTGTGGCCATTTGATTTCTCTTGTTCCTATAATCCTTCCTCCCCTCTTGGGCAAGATTCCATAAACACCTTCTAACGTTTGACTATGGGTTTCTGCATTTTTTTCCATTAGCTGCTGAAGGAAGCCTCTATGATGACATTACACTAGGCTCTGGTCTACAGGTTTATTTATTTATTTTGCTGGTCATGGTTCATTTTATCCTAGGTATCTGGGATATCTAGATTCTGATTGCTGGCCCTCAAGGAAGTATCATAGGAGCTCTCAGAGACTGAACTGACAATCAGGGACCCTGTATGGGTCTTACCTAGGTCCTCTGTACATATGTTATGGATGTATAGCTTGATGTTCTTGCAGAACTTCTAACATTGGAAGCAGTTTCTGTCTATGACACTTTTGCCTGCTTTTGAGATCCTTTTCTACATACTACTTTGAATCTTTTTTCTTATTGGATTGCCTTGTCAGATGTGCTTGGTCTTATAAAAACTTGATATGCCATGTTTGATTGGTATATTTGGAAGTCAGTCTTTCTCTCAAGGTAAAGGAAGGAGAGTGGATTTGGAAGAAAGGGAAGATGTGAGGGGAAATCGAGACAAGATCAAGATATACGAGACAAAAATAGAGAAAGAAGATACAAATAAATAAAAGCACATATGCTGAGCTACATACATGAGGCACTATCAGAAGTATATTGGAAACGGTCAGAAAATTGAAGATGTGGGCTAAATTTAGATTACAGCTATTACCATATTTGCCTACCTGGTACATAACATCTCGGAGTTTGATGAAAAATTTAATAAGGACAACAATAAAGTTTTGAAATTTAAAAAAAAAAAAATCCTGCAGATTGCAGGGTGTTTTTTTTTTTTTTTTTTTTTTTT
>PVIH01021665.1:0-18100 GCA_004025045.1 Sigmodon hispidus | reverse complement strand
GCATTGCTTATGTAGTATAAAAGTTAGAATAAACAACGTTATGTTCCAAGAATATTGTTAGTTCTAAGACAGTATAAATATTCAAAATAAGAATAAGAACTTGTTTCCTACTGATGATAATAATGTAAGCAAATCTCTGCTAGTATCGAACTATTTTTTTTTATTTTAGTAGTACATCTTGAACATCCTATCACCTGCCTCTAATTTCCAAATAGGATTTCAGATTTGCATCATCACATCCAATTTATGTGGTAATAAAAATTAAACCCAGTACTATGTGCATATTAGTCAAATAAGCTATAATATATATAGTCCAGTATATTCACTCCCCCAAAAATGCTTATTTATGGCAAATTATTTTACTTCTTATAGCATATTTTTAATTGTCAGAAATACATCAACTTCTCTTGATTTTAATCATGAAAATAAAATTTTTGAAATAATTTTTAAAACAATGATGAGATGATTTTAATTTAGATGTCAATATTTTTCCCCAATAATTTCAAGTTTCAAGGATATTTAGGCTTTAGAAAAGTGTAACTTATAATTTCCAGATAATAGATAGATATTATTTAATTAACCACATGATAAATATGCATTTTTAATTCATATGATGCCATTTTCAAATATTACATTTAGCTGGAATAATGGAAGAAGATACTGGGTTAATTTGAAAAATAAGAATAGCTTTTGCAGCAAAGAAAATTTTTTCAAACTTGTCAGAAAATATTTTATTGAAGTTTATAAAAAGTGAAAAGTTTGACATATACTCCAGAAATTTTGGCAAGGGTATAAAATATTTCTTGAAAGTGAAAAACCTTGCTTTGTGTTTCAGAAGTATGTATCCTGGAAAAGGGGAAGAAATTGAAGCAGGGCAAGGAATATTTTTCCTCTTTTTCTTTTTCTTCTAAAGTAAATGTCAATTTTCCAAATGTCTATATTGTTGGTAATCTTACTTGTAGAAAATCACTTTTAGGTTTATTTAACACCTGATTTTATAAAACTCGCAAACAAACTTCAGGAGAAAATACAACACATAAAATAGCACAAATGTAAAGCCTGTACCAATCTAAGTACCAAGAATGTAGAAAACCATTAGTGAACTAGAACATTTTATGAGATTATTGTCCTCGGGCACAATCAGCAGTACTATATTATTTACTTTTGTCTTGTTTTGCAATCAGGTTCTCAGTTTCCTGAGTCAGAGAATTGCATGCATTTGGCTCATTTATGATTTGCTTTAACCTATCAGCCTTTTATCACATTGTATACTTTTGTCTTTTTTTCTTCTAATGAGTTTTTCAGTCATGTTTCAAAATTTAAGACATTCTTATTTTTCACAGTATTTAATAAAATTTGACTCTTACAGATTAACTGATAAATGAGTGTGTTCTCATGACCCTATTATCATTTGCTTGTCTGTTTTTATGAGATTTTTAAAAAAATAATTGCAGGAGATATAATTTTATTCAATACTCTCAGTGGACAAAGGCATTAAGCCAGCAGAACACATATGTTTTTCAGTATATATTTACCTATAGATCATAGCATATATATTTATGCCTCAAAAGTAGCCTTAAATCCAGAGGCAACATCTTTCTTTGGGAAGACATCTATCCAAACATCATGAGTTCCAAATAATGTCTGCTTTCCTCACCCTGTTTTCTTTTTAATCTTACAGTGTGAGAACATGTCTATGAAAGTAAGTTCCATGAAAATTTGAGTATTTCTGGAGCCTGACATTGTGTCTTCTTGCAATTGTATTTGCTTTTTATATTTTGTTTATCATTGAATTATATTTTTGCATTTATGTGATACATTTAATTTATGTACAGATGGTATAATGATAAAATTCAGGCAGCAGTTTTCCCTTTTCTTAAATTATTATTTTTATACTTGGAAGATTTCTGTCTTCTGTAGTATAAATTATGTCAATAGACTCCTTTAAACAATAGTGATTATATTTGTTGCTTTTCTCATTGTGACCAAATAAACCAACAAGAGCAAATTTAAGAGAAGAAAGGTTTATTTTGTCTTACTGCACAAAGAGGGATATGATCCATCATGACTGGGAAGACATTACAGCAGAGACTGAACAAGCAGTGGGGCTTGGCTATCTAATACCAAAGTCTCCCCTAAGTAATCAATAACTTTGAGCCAGACTCCATTCCTTAAAGGTTCCACAATCTTACAGAAACTGAGAACCAGATGGTAAGCTAGTAGATATTCAAACATGTGCAATATGGTGGAAGACATACAACATTAAAACCACAACAATCATTCTTTAAGTTGGTTAAAAACAAAATTAGTCCCCCAGTCAGTACTGCTTTGAGGCTATCACTTTCTTTTTTCTTCCCCTTCTAGGTTCTAGTGGCACCCATTCAACCTCTTTCTGCTATGTGATTGATGGACAGTTTAGGTTGAGAAAAGATGAATGAGCACATGGTTGCTCTGTGTCTGACTTTTTTATTTAACCTAAATAAAATATAGTCCAAATATAATATTTCTCAAAGCTACCTGTTGTTGCTAGGGAAATGTCTCAACATTTAGAAGTACTCTTGTTCCAGCAGACGTTCAGAATCTTCTTTTCTTTATGTATATTTTGAATAGCAGCCATCTTTAACTCCAACTGCAGGATTCTAAGGTCACTTCTGGCCTCTGAAACACTGCACTTGCATCTTTCACAGATATAATACATTCACGTAAGGCATGAATACACATAAAATAAAGTGAAAAAATCTTAAAACTTATTCAAATTTGTTGATGGCACATAAAATAATCCCTTTAAATACTCCTGTCTTTCTTTTTCTAGACTTCATTTATCATCTATGGGTTCTTAGTATGTTCAGATTACTTTATATATTTTGTATAACACCTAAAAATTCTTACAAAAGATCAGTTTGGAGTGTATCTAGTAGGCTCCAGGGAATTTTGTGAGAAGTGAGAAAATGAAGTTGGTATAAGACCTAATATGTGTGCAATTCCATTCTTCCATGGGAAGCTGAACATGCACAAGAACTGGGGGATGTCCTCTTGAAACAACTTGCTTTAGCAGCCAAAGCTCTGTGATGTTTATTGGAGAAGGCATTGTTTGTGTAGTAACAAGTGCCAATTCTGTATCAAAGAGTGAAATTTCTTTTTGTATATTCTCAAGACTGATCTGTTCTCAGATCAAGGATGGTTGTCAGCAGCAATAAACATAAGTCATTGAGAAACAAACAAGAGGTTCTCTGTTCCCATTGCAGTATCTTGCCTTTGTGTTTCAAGTTCAAGACTTCCGAAGTAAGGGATATAATTGGTGCTAGTGCCACTGCTGATATTACATAATAGAAGCAAATGCATCATTTTAATGATTATTATTTTCTTTCTCAAAGTAGTGTTCTTAAAATTATTTCATAAAGTGTTTTTCCTTGTTCATTTAAGCTCTACTCAGCACCATGTAAAAATGATCTGCGTCCCAGTTCCTGTCAAATATTTTTGTCTCGCTGAGCCTGTCCCCAACTGTGCTGCACAATAACACCTCTTTTATAATTAAATATTCTCCTAGAAACATCAGCTAAGAGCATTAATATTTAATCATGTTGTGTCCTATATTTTTTGTCTTACAAAATCACCACATAAGTATGAGAGGTTATTTCTCATGTACTGCAATTTCACCCAAACTGCAGAGCTCTCTGGTATTTCTTGTAGCTCCACTAGCCTAGTTCCATTTGCTAAAACCTTCTGGTTCCTTCAGTATTGTCCTCTAAGTTGAAATTAAAGTCTTTATTTCATAGGTAAACGTTCTAGCAAGTTACAAGAAACTGTTAACTGTTCCCATTTATCAACTATTTTAGCAAACTTTTTTTTTTTTCTTTTTAGAAAAGAATCATTTCTCATACAGTTGGGTTACTAGCTGGTCCTGCCTTAAAGCACAGCTTTAGCTCCTTAGGAATGACTGGCACATCTTCAGCAGCTGATGAGAACATAAGTCTCTAGCAGGAGATGAGACTAATTTCTCACTTCCTGCACTAATATATTTTAGTGTCCCAGGAATATATGTCAAAACTACTGCAATTATATTTCATAAAATACATTATTACTGGATAGCTCCTTTGTGCAAAGCATATATCTCTTAGGTCTGTGCTCATGCACACTTGGTATTGGTAGTCTGAGGGGCACACTCAAGTGATTGCATCTAATATCTGCAGCCCCACAGGGGGAGAGGGATGGATGGCTCTAGGATGTAAGAGGCAGAGTTTTGATTATTACTGTAGGTAATTATATTGAATTATAATGTCATGAAGTCTCGGCTCATCAATTTTCTGTTCTTATAGAAAGAAAGAGAAGGAAGTGCACTCACAATAAAACTTTAAAACTAAAGACCAAAGATTAGAAATACCTCATGTTCAGTTTTCATAGTTTTGTGTAATTTTATCTTAATTTTTATGAAGCTTCCTTATTTTTACAAGAAAAAAGAGTTTTAAATGTGTTTGTTGCTAGTATATTCAACTAAGAGTGAAAATGAAATCAATAACTGTGTGTATGGGTTTGTATCCAATTTGTTGGCTCTCTATTATCATGTCTGAGGCATTTTAATCAGAGTTTCTTTGGAGGAAGTCCCTGCATTCTTAGCTTTCTTCTTGCTGTGACCATACACCTTAAAATAAGGAAGATATTGTCTTCCTAAGGAAAGAGCACACCAGTTGGTTTTCAAAGTACCAAATAGTCAGTCCTGAAAACATACATTATATGGACTGAGTAGGTTGTATCTACAGATTTATTATGACATTTGCACAAGTATGTAACAATAACTAAAGAAAAAAGTGCTCATGGATTGAGAGAGAGCAAGGGAAGTCTGTGTGGGTGGCTTGGATGAAAGGAGAGAATGAAACTAAAACACATAAAATTTAAACAGAAATAAAAGTGTTTATTTTGTGTTTCAGTTTGAGGAGAGATATACAGCATCATAGGTAGGAAGCTCTAGTGATAGGAAAAGATGTTTACATTTTCTTACAGTCATGGTCTAGAAGCCAAATAAGAAGTAGGACCATCATACAGATTTTCTAGTTCTACTCATATTGACACACTTCTTCAGTCAAGGCACCTCCAATGTTTCCAAGCCTTCTAAAGCAAAGCCTGAAGCTATGAGCCAAGCACTTAAACAGGAATCTATTGCAGACATTATATATTCATGTCACAGCAACGTTTCTTAATATCTATATATCACTATATATTTGCACAATTGTAGTGTTACTAATAAGCTTCTGTTTAGTTTATAAATGTTCAAAAGTAATAGGTTGATTCAGGCATTTATCAATAAATATTTGAAAAAATTAAATAGAAATTTCAGTAAAGCAAAAGCATATATACTTTCAGTTTCTTTTATATACTACAGAATAGTTTGTAGAAATGCAAACAAAAACAATTTGAGAAAAATCTATGATTTTTATAATTATAAACTATTAAAATTAAAGTGTAGTTTTAGCTAGTAAATCAGCCCCAAATAAGAGAATTGAGACTTACTTTCAGGCTAGCAAGATAGTCCATGAGATAATAGGTAAACAAACAAACAAACAAACAAATCAATCAATAAAATTAAAAAGTACTGTAAGCAAAATGGCTTTAGATCAATTCCTTTAGCCCATAGTTGGAAAATAGTCTGAATTATTGAAGGTTGTTCTCTGACCTCCAGACATAATTCTATGGCATATGTGCGCCTGTACTCACACATATCACATGTGCACACACATAAATACATTCTTACCACTCACACATTGAGTGCAGTAGATGCTATTTTTGAGGCCCAGGAGGTTTGTATATTAGCTGATTTCTCTCTACCATTTCCACTCACTTTAAATCCATTCTTGTTACCCTCCTATGCTGAGTTATTCTGTCTCTGCTATGAACAGATCTTTGAGTATCTTGTCTTTTTTACTGACAATTTTTGACATTTCCTCCAGTAAATTCTCCATTTGTGAGTCTGCTTAGTTTACTAAAAAAGTTGTGGCTTCATTTTGGCATTTCCTTTACATTTTCTGAAGGCTGAGTTCTATTCACAAATAAGCCTTGTGAAAACATTAGAAGCACTAAAGTATTAAAAAAAGTCACAGCAGACGAACAACATAAAATCAATACTATACATACTATTTAGGAATAAGCAAGAAAATTCTAAAATTAATAAATAAAATAAAAAACAGAAGGAAGAGTGACATAGAGTCATTGTGATGATGTTTCATTTAGAGAAACAAAAATCTTTGGAAATAGAAAGTAAGACAATAGGCTCATGGAAGCCTCATGTTTTATTTCCTGTCTGGGTGAGATGAGATCCAAAGGAGGATTTTATGTTGTGCACCTGCCATTCCAGCAGATGGAAGTGGGGACAGTGGTATCAAGAGCCTAGAACATCCTGACTACATAACAAGTCCAGTCAACCTTGGCTCCCTAAGACCTCGTCCAATGAAGCCAACTTCACAAGATTTTTTTTCTGCTTTATTTCTAGTAATGACGTGATACATGTCCTAAAGTTTCTCTTTTATGCATCCTCATGGTATTTGTTTTGTAAAACTCTTGAAGTTTAAAACAATAAATTCTACTTCTTTGGAAAATTGTTAATGAAAGTCATGCAAAATACAAAATACAAATTATAAAACACATTTAAATATAGTAATTAATATCAAGTTAGTAATACATAAGTCCCATGATTACAAAAACTAATGGATATACAACAAAGTAGGCGGTTAATGATGGGCATGGTGGTGTACACTTATAATCCCAGAATTGAGAGGTAGAGCTAAGAATACCATAGGGTCAATACATCTCTAGGCTAGTGAGTGAGAGACCTGCCTTGAAACAAAGACAAAAACTAAAACTAACAAAAACAACAACTAAAGGCTGAAAAATAGCGGAAGTAAATATAAGTGGTTGAATAAAAACCAGGTAAATAGAAGGCCATTTATGGAGGCTTCACTCAGTGACCCTTCCACAATGCTCCACCTCGCTTCTGTTATTCACTCCACAACCACATTTCATAGAACTTGCTATTTCCAATGTCTTAATGCATAACACTGTGACAGTTTTCAGTGCATTGTACTTTACAGTCTTTATGTGGGTGTTATTTATTTTGTATATTTCCCATATACAGTGTATTTAGTACTGAAATAAAATATAATAAATGATCATGCCTTTAAACATAGTAAATGTAAATTGACCCCATGCTCACATGGCTATTAAAAATAAATATGCACATAGTTGATTTGGTAAAAAATGATTCAACAAATTTTTAGAAACAGTAGTTTAAGGTCATAATCTCTGACATTAGTTCCATATATTCTAAAATGTCAATAATTTTAATATTTGAAAATTAAAAACATGAACCTATACAAACTAATATTGAAAAGTAATTGTATCTATTTGCATTTTTCTACACGCTACCATCCAGCTATGCCAACACCATTTGTTAAAGATACTATGTTTTCCATGAGTATTTTGGGACTCTTTATCAAAGATCAGATGTTCACTGGTTTTTGGATTTATGTCGGGATCTCCAATTCTATTCTATTGATCCATAAGTCTGTTTTTATGCCAGTACCTGGCTGTTTTTATTACTGTAGCTCTATAGTATAACTTGAAGTTGGGAATGGTGATGCTTCCTGAGGTTAGTTTGTTGAGCAAAATTGTTTAGGCAAACCTGGCTTTCCTATTATTCCAAATGAAATTGAGTATTGTTCTTTCAAGGTCTGTGAAAAATTGTGTTGGGATTTTGATGGGAAGTGCATTGAATCTGTAGATTGCTTTTGGTAGAATTGTCATTTTTACTATGTTGATCCTACCTATCCAGGAACAGGAGAGATCTTTCCAGTTTCTGATATCCTCTTCAATTTTTTTCTTCAGTGATTTAAAGTTTTTGTCAAATAGATCTTTTACTTCTCTGGTTATAGTTACTCCAAGGTGTCTCACAAACTCAAAAAGATAAAGAGGGGATGTACTCACTCATTAGTGGACTTTAAACAAAAAAAGCTAAGCATGTCCAAGGTGCAAACCACAGCTACTGAACAGCTTAGGATCTGAAACACCTTGGACCAGCACCTTGGAGCCCATTCCCTCCAGAAAAACACCTGACTCAGTCTTGATATTGTGGTGAGGAAAGCAGATCTGCTTGGAGTGGATGTTGAACTAAGCTACCTTTTGAACTTTGGACCTCCTGCCCTTGCTGGGGAGGAGATAAACTGATGGAGAGAAGAGTAAGTGACTGTGAGGGGTGGGAGAGGGAAGTAAGCCTGAACAAGGGCATACATGGATTAAAAAATAAATAAATAAAAATAAATAAATAAGTAAGTAAATAAAAAGAATAAAAGAAAAGTAACTGTGTAAGTGATGTGTCTTTCAGTCAGAGAATGTGTTGGGTAAGAAGGAGCCCAGCTGAGAAGCACCATGGTCAAGTCAGGGACAGGACCTGGGAGAGAGCTGACAAGGCAAAGATCATACAAAAGTGCCATGGTGAATCTCATTACTTTGTATGATCAATTTAGAAACCTGAAATTTAAGACAAAACTCATCAGCTTCCTTTATCATCTATAGTAATGATACATACATTAAATTGAAATATAAATATAAGCTGCAAACCACAAGCACTGAACAGCTCGGGATCTGAAACACCTTGTACCAGTACCTTGGAGCCCATTTCCTCCAGAGGAACATCTGACACAGTCTTGATGTTGGAATGAGAAAAGCAAATTTGCCTGGAGTGGATGCTGAACTAAGCCACCTTGGGACCTTGGGACCTTGGGACTTCCTGCCCTTGCTGGGGCGGTGATAAGGGTATGGGGAGAAGAGAGAGTGACTGGGAGGGGCTGGAGGTGGAAGGGAGTATGAACAAGGGGCTACATGGATAAAAAATGAGATTTCACTCAAAAATAAGTAAAAAAAAATCAAAAAACATGTAGATAGCAAATGCATAGATAATAAAAATAGGCTTGGTTTTAGGACTGTTATTAAAATTTATATGTCTCTGGAACTACATATTCAAAATAAGTTTTACTTTAAATTGCAAGCAAAATGCAAGACTGTATACGATTATTAGAAGAAACATGAATTTTTAATGTGAAGCATGAAAAGAATATATGAAGAAACATACAAATCCGTGAGCAAGGCCAATGGAGACAGAATTCCATAGATTGGCACAATTATACTGAATAAATGGGATTCAGAGTGTTTTTAATATTAGTAAGTGATTTTTTAAAATGAATTATTAACACAGAGGCATTCCATAAGTCCAATCTGCCCTCACATTTACTATGTAATTGAAGCTGTTCTCAAATTCATAGTTTTTTTTTGTTGTTGTTGTTTGTTTTGTTTGTTTGTTTGTTTGTTTTTTTAACCTCAGTGTTGGGAATCAGACCAATGCAAAGCTAGCCCTGAGTCCTAATATATAGAGAAAGAACACCGACCCTAATACAAAGCCTGGATCATCCTTGGCAGAGCCAGTAGTAGCCTGGGGTCAGGCCCTAGAGAGCTGTTCTTTTAAGGTTGTGAGAACCCAACTCTTCCCCTATAATGGGTTGAGCTTATCAATTCCAATCCATGAAACACTGCGTTCTTTTTGTGTGACATTGCACCACTAGCTTCCTGTTCATTTATTCCTGCTGTATGATGGTTTTGAGGTGACTCTCTTATCCTTCCAACTATAAATAAGATGTTGTACTTAATAAATTTACTTGTATGGCTGATCAGCTTATGCTTAAGTGCTGGTGTTTCTCTTGAGCAGAATCACATTCAGGTCTAATAATCTACTTCAAATCCATAGTTAACCAATATATATATTTTCAAGTCATTGTGATTTTTGCTCAATGTATTACATCATATTTATTACACAGATTCTTCCTACACCCAGCCTCACCTTCATTTTTTCCCCACAAACTCCAGTTTGAGGACAACTCTCAGTACATGCAGTCAGACTACTAGGGACCCTAGCCTTAAAGAAAACTTACTTTCTTTTCCCAATAGTTATCAATTGCCAAGTTTCTTAGCATAGAATGGATTAAATGCCTATACATAGTTTATTCTAAACCTTCAAATTTTTTTGTGTGTGTGTGCATGCTTGCATATATGTAATTTTGACAGTTCTCAATAATACTGTCATGTAATTTTGATGAACATATTTGGGGAAGTTTATGATACATATCTTATGATTAAAGTGGAATTATTGGAATTAGAGATGAAGACCACTAAGTATAACATATTTTGTCTAATTACATTAAGAAACATTGCATGAAAATGTCCAGAATTTATGCTATTAGAGTTAGTAACTCTCTCCATTGTGTGCTATCTGTATCTTCTTCACTCTTTGGAAAGAGCAACAAACTCAAAATCCAACAGTAGCTTTGAACCACAGCCCATGTGGATGAAGTAAGTCATATATCTGGAATTCCACTTCATAACATAAAAGATTTTTGGTCCTGTTTTAATAATGAAATAATACTTTATCCACTGGATATTTTCTTTTCATCTTAGTTCATTGGGATGAGTTGATTCTTGTGACCCCTTAGTTCATTCCCCTTTTCTATCTCTTTTCTTGACATGAAGTATAACTGCCACATCTTTTTGTAGTGAATTAATGATTATCAGCTTCTGGTACTATTGAGAGCTGATTAGATTATGTAGATGCTAACTTTATTAGTGAAGTTACTGATGAACAAACACACTAAATTTGTATGTGTATATACATATATATATATCTTTACTTTCTTGAATAAATACCTAAAAGTATCTTGAGCCATATAATATATATTTATCTTTACTTCATATGGTATGTGATATATTTGTACAATTATTATGGGCCAAATAAAATATGTTAAAATAAAATATAACTATAAGATTACTATCTTGATTCTTCTTTTCAGTCATCTTGACACTAGTTAGAATTATCCTGAATGTAGAACTGAATTGAGAAAATGCTTCATCAGCTTGTCTGGAGGTAAGTATGTCAGCCATTTTCTTGATTAATGATTGATGTGGAATGGGCCAGCCTACTCTTATCTTTGCCACCCTGTGCTATGGATCTGGGATGGATGTCTAAAAATAACTAACAAACTGATAACTTTAGGAGACACAATTTTGTATTATACTGTTTTTGTAGAAGTGATCAAACAAGGGTTTTTCAGAGGTTTTATCTTCTATCACTTATTCATCTACCAGAAAAATCTGTGAAATTCAATATTTTTTTCTTATACCGATTTCTCTGTGTATTTTGTAGCTGCTGTTGTTACATTTCATTTTACATTGTTTGTACTTGTAGCTTGCAGTAATGAGCATAGTTTAAGGTTTGGAAGATAGATATTGATTTTTTCAAAAATTTTAGTAAAAAAGTTTATTATTTATTAAATAAGTTCTTCAGGTTTTGAAAATATATACTCTGTTAGTGTGTGGGACATATTTGGAATCTTCATTCTTATATTGCTGTCTACCTCTTTTTGCCAATTTAAAATATCATTGTTTACTTGAGAATTGGAGTGTTACAAAATTTATTAGATTGCTACATGTAGATTTTTTTTTAAAAAGAATTCCTTTTAAATTCTTCCTCTAAATATTTAAATATAATTCTCAACTCTTGGGTATTATAGAGCTTTCTTAAGCTTATTTATATGAAATCATCTATGCCTAAACTAGTCTTTCTCAAAAGTTACCAGATGTTCATCTATTCTCTTTAACAATATTTTGTTTCCTTAGTTTTTCAGTACTATTAGGAAATTATTATTTTCAAACACTAAATACTTGTAAATTTGTCTTTCACTACTACCATGCACAGCATATTAGGAGTTAGGCTGGATATATCTGTTATGATGTGTACACTACCACTGAGCTCTACTAATAGCCTTTTATTTAATGCTATTTGACTATGATGAGGTTTGTCAACTGAGCAGAAATTTAGAAGATTCTTAACATGGACCTTGATATGCAATTATTAAATATGCACTATATAAATTCTGTTGTCCAGAACTCAGGTTAATTAATGCTTTAGCACATCATTCATATAGATAGAGGAAACTTAAAAGAAATAAACTGTTTATGTTTATATTTATATATTGAATATGCTTGATGTATTAGGCTCTAAATACTAAGATATCATGGATGATAGTAAATGGATAACAAAAGCAGACAATTTTAAATTGTATTGCTGAGTTCTAATTTTCATATTTACATTATAATTTTTCTTATTTATTTATTAATTATTTTACTTATAAGCTTAGAACATTAACAGTAATATTAGTACTATTTCATATTATTTTAATATATTGAAGATATAAGAAAGATTACAGATGATGCAATTGAAAAGATGGCATTAAATTTTCATAAAATATCTCAAACAATTATATGCTCATGTATATTAATCGATAGTAGGTTTAATGTCTTACATGGGTCTACACTAAGTCAGACTACAAGTTTTAGATTCAGAGTCCCTTAAACATTTGATTGAAAACCACTATAAACCTATAGAATTATATCAGCATAGGTGATAAACTGGATAGACATGACAGATATAGAGAGCCGTCTATATCTGTTCTTTACAAACTTCAAGTTACTTTGTGGATAAAAATACAGTCAAAGATACTAGTATACACTTTTTAAACAATTGGATATATTCTCTACCACCTCTTTTTTTTAAAAAAAAAAATAACCAGATCACTTAGCTACCTACTCTCTTGTCAGTTACAGCTTCCAGTTATTTACACTGAGCTCCAGTTCCTGTTCCCACTAGTTAAACCATCTCCTACCTGGAGAGAAAATTATCTATACATATTAATTTGTTCTTTATATTTTGATTTACAAAGGTGTAAATAGCCAATTGTTAAATATGAATAATGTTCACATGAAATGAGTGATAACAGCTGTGATTCATTGAATATGTATCAAAAGTTCAGATTACTTCACTATGTGAATTACTCAAATTAATTTAAAAAGAGTCTAATATAATTCAAACAACTATTTTATTAACATTTAGTTCTAGGAGATAAAATACCTTCCTAGAAGGTATAGCTGCAAACAATAGTTCTCATTTCAAAGCTTCATGGCTGAGGCTTCCAGAATGGAAATTCTAGCAGCTACATCCTTTGAGAACATTGGATTTTTTATGTATTCATCATGAAAAGTGCTGTTTCATTGTATAATATCACAGACATTCTAAGACTCATTAGTACAAATGCAAATGCAAGCCATATTAAAGCTAATGATGCTCGGGACTAAGAGTTAAATGCTGCATATTTGTCTGCCTACCTCTTCTTTCAGATGTTCTACTGTTAGCTTGTTTAGTGTGTGTGGTCATTTGTATCAGCCCATTTCTTCCTTCACATTCTCTTCTCTACTTCCTTTGGACCAAGGTCTGCCATTAGAATTAATCATTTTGAAATGAAACCTTTTAGTTTGTCAGAGTCTAAACTCATCCCACTGAGATATTTATTCTACATGTTAAATGTCTGCTTACTAAAGTGATTATATTTAAATTTTGCTAAAGAGTGGAAGTATACTAGTATATCAGAGCACTTTAGGGGAGGAAATGGTTTTAGGTCCTTTTACCTTTAGATAACAAACAGCCATTTCCCTGACTTCAATCTCTTGGTCCTTTTACCTCAGCTACTCAGTCCCATTCATGGCAAACCTCAAGACCCCAATAATGGCATTAAACATTACTATGTGTTTTCAATATCCATATCGAAAACCCATTACTAGAGTGTTTTTCAGAAAATGTAATTCCCACAAAAAAGTTATGTTTTTATTACAGAGCACAGAGACTATATAATCTCATCACACCATCCAGTAATTTCCCGACAATTGTTGTGAAACTTCCATGTACCTTCATTTCAGAAAAATCTTATTTTGATACAAAATACCCAGATAAATTGTGAGCATCCAATCATCAATTTTAATATATATTCATTATTACTTTCTGTAAAATTATTTATTAACACTCATCAAAACTGCTAACATAGACCTCAATTCTGAACATCAACTTAATTTAAACTCTTATCCTAGCAACTGGTCACTTTGTTAAACACACAAACAGACTTCAAAAGTTTTCTTCATGTAGCTTGAGTTCCTGAGGTTTGAAAGATATTTTATTGACAATTTTTCCCACTGGCACCTTTGATGTACAGAGTATAGGAAAGTAATGAATATTCCTGTGACTTTTGAAACATATCTGTACAATTTCACTTTAATTTTAATTATATCTGTGGTGTGTGTCTGTCTGTGGATACACGATGTTACAAACCATTTGATGTAGGTGCTTGGAGCTGAACTTGGGGTTTTCTGTAAGATCAGTATATGCTCTTAGGTGCTGAGCTGTCTCTCCAGTTCTAGGACCTTTCTTAATGACGTTGACATTAATTTAACTAGATACAACAAAACTAGAATAATTAGAATGTGTTAATGTTTTTTTGAAAAGACCTTTTTTTTTTTTTTTTTTGAAGAAAAATACAAGACCAAGTAAGTAAAGCAAGCAAATGCGGCCCACACCTAATTCTAAACAGAGGTAAACAGTGAAATTCTCACTTTCATTCAGTCAAGATATTTTTGCACAAGGTCAATGTTAGAATCTCTTTGCTGAGGAAACGATTGACTATTATGTGCCATATTGATCTCTTTACTGAAACAATTGGGTATAGCTTCCCGCAGATCCTTCTTTTCTTTTGTTTTTTCCTGTGACTATACTATGATGGTCAAATAATGTGAGTGTCAAGGTCAGCTAAACAACTACTATCTGATCTGTGACAATGGTTGTAAAGCAAACAGAAAGTATGACTATGTTTGGTTCAAAAAAATACCCACAATGTTAGCCTTTAACTTGAATGATGAAATAATTTTGTGACTTTTTTTCAAGGTTTTTCTGTTACAATTCTTGTACAGAGTGTAAGTCACACTGATTTTACTTCTTTGGAATGGTAGTATATGTGCATACCCCTGTAATGAACTTTGTTTGTAGGAATCATGAAAACAAATATTTATAGTACCTAATTAATTTTATTCCTAATAAAGTACTTCATATGTTATTATAAAATTATAAGTTCATCTAGGACTTATAGTTGCCACATTCATCAGTCTCTCTCAGTCACCTTCTACTCTTGTGTTTGTTCAGTTTTTCCCATGATAAGAAAAAAATATTTCAAAAGTAAAACTGTAATAGTTCCTACTGAAAGAACAGGATGATTTTCAAAAACCACACCTACAGATAAAGAGGACACATTAGTGTGCATTTCAAATCTGCCCATTCTGTATGGTATCACTTAAACTATTGAAAGGCAAATGAAATTCTAAGCAAGATGTGATGCTTCCATTTTCATTTAACAAGATTTCTTTAATACTCATGCGAATCATACCAAATCGGATGCTATCTGAACAGCAAGGATTTGTAATAATGGCCCAGGTATTATGAGGATTAGAAGAATCTGAATGAACAATCCCTTAGCTCATAAAGAAAATGACAAAGGATAAAAGATAGCATTAACTGTTCAGGAATGTGGGATGTTCACTATGCGTATGCTGTATCCTACTGAAAGTCACATGCTTGATTAGTTAGCTGAATAAAATATGCTTTACCTTACAACTATAAAAATGATGTTTTAAATCACTAAGGTCATATATATTATCAAAGATGATAAAAGGTTTAAATATAGTCAGATGTTATTACTAAAAAAAAATTAAATGTACCCTGGAGCTATTGTCAGTTGATAATTGTTGGGGTCAGGAGACTCATTCTCGTGGGAGGACATGACAACTGGTAGGATTCTGATGTTCCACTGATTAACCACAAAACTATTCACATATTGGCACCTCTAACTATATTTAGTGAGTTATAAAAAATGTACATAAAATTATAAGGGATTTGTTTTGAGGAATTTCACAGAGAAACTTGAAAGTAGAAATAAAGAAAATGATATGATCATATTTTAAAATATTTGTCCATGAAATACTAAGAATAAATTCAGACAAGGGCAGGTCTAAGAGTTTGAGGCCAACCTGATTTACAGGGTGAGTTCCAGTACAGCCATGACTACACAGAGAAACCCAGTCTCAAAAACACAAAAAAGAATAAAAGCTACACAGATAATTTAAAAATAAATTTTGCTATTGGCTAAAGACTTTTTATGTTTGTTTTGGGAAAACAGAATGAAATCCATTGTTAAATTTTCTTTCAAGAGCCTAGAATATGTAGAGATATGGGCAATTTTGAAAACTTCATTCTATATGCTTGAGTAATTTTTTAACCACTAACTTCACTAAGAAAATACTTTGTTATAGAATGGCAAGATAGTTTCTGACAATATGTGCACTGGATTGATATAGAATACTGATGTTATAAACAGCTTATTTAAAAATATGTTGTTTGTTTTTGCTCTTTTTGGGGGCCTGGCACCGATATTTTAAATAAATCACATAGAGACTTATTTTTACTTATAAATTCCCAACTTTAACTTGGCTTATTTTTTGCCAGCTTTCTTTAACTTAAATTATCTCATATATTTCCTGTCTCTGGGCATTTTCCATTCTCTTACTTCTGTAGTTCTTTGACTCCAAGGCTTGTTGTGTAGCTGGGTAGCTGACCCCTTGTATCTTCCTCCTTTTCTTGCTCCTACCTTTCTTTCAAGGTTTCTCCTTCTATATAGTCTTTCTGCCTGCCAGCCTCACCTATCCTGTCTCTTGCTTTGCTATTCAACATTTAGTTCTTCATTAGACTGTCAGGTGTTTTAGATAGGCAAAGTAACACAGATTCACAGAATTAAATGCAACATAAAAAAACACATCTTAAAATAATATTCTACAACAAAATGACTTGGTTTTTGTTCTTAACTATTGAAGATATTGATGGTATTATTCTTTGGAGAATATCTGTTTTCTCTACTATAGAATTTTACATTGGTATTGCTAGGTTTAAATAACCTATAACTTGTAAGTATTCACTGTCTTAAACTCTGAACTGGATTTATCAATGAAATTACAAAGGAATCATTAGTGATATCAAATCCATGGTTTTGATTTTATTTTTTAAATAAAACCACATTTACTTTGTAGTTAAAGAAATGACCAATTTGGGGCTGGAGAGATGGCTCAGTGGTTAAGAGCACCGTCTGCTCTTCCAGAGGACCTGGGTTCAATTCCCAGCACCCACATGGCAGCTAACAACTGTCTGTAGTTCCAGTTCCAGGCAAACACCAAGGCAAATAAATAAATAAAAGTGTTTTTTTTTAAAAAAAAAAGAAATGACCAATTATGAAGAAAACTTTTATAGTCTTAAGGATGTTTATATACCTATTATTTACTTTCTTTTTTTTTCCTTCTTTATTTTGTATTTAACAAAAAAACAGTTACATAAATTTAAAATGAGGAAAAATTAACAATAACTATAAAGAGGATAAGAATCATAAGCATGGCTTATCAACGGTGGAAATGCAAATATGATTGCTACACATATATTTACTTTGTGTTCAGCTTTCCCTCTAAAATTTTTTTTCCCATCCCTGTATATCCTTATTCAAAGTCCCTTCCCCCTCCCACTACATCTTGTCATTTTTCTTCTCTGAAACTCCCCATCCCCTCCCTGGGCAGAGAGCGGAGAGTCCTATGGTCCCACTGACCCAATAATGCTTGCATCAGTCTCCACTCCTGGCAAATCCAGTTTTGTCCCCCCTCCCTCAAGAGTGAGTCTGGTGTTCCTATAGTTGGAGTGGGGTTCGAAGGGTCAGTCCAGGGTGCTTCTGATCCCAGGCTGTTCAGTGGTTGTGGTTTGACGCTTGGGCATGTTTGGCTTTTTTTCTTGTTTGTTTGTTTGTTTAGAGACCACTAGTGAGTGAGTACATCCCCTGCTTATCTGTCTGAGATTGTGATACCTCGCTCAGGAGGATATTCTCCAAATCCATCCATTTGCGTGCAAATTTGAGGATATCATTTTTTCTTACTGCTGAGTAGTATTCCATTGTGTAGATGTACCACAGTTTGTTAATCCATTCTTCAGCTGAGGGACATCTAGGTTGTTTCCAGGTTCTTGCTATTACAAATAATGCTGCTATGAACATAGTTGAGCTAATACCTTTGGAGTGTGAATGTGCCTCTTTAGGGTATACACCCAGAA
>PVIH01021664.1:0-29144 GCA_004025045.1 Sigmodon hispidus | reverse complement strand
TTTATTTAAATGTCCTCTGCACTTCTATAAAACTTAATCATGTCATAAGTTTTTCCCACTTCCACAAGAGAAAACCTTAATAAATTGCATTCATTAAATTTCAAAATATAACTTACATTTACATGTAATTTTTAGTCTTTGATCTTTTGGAATATAGATCTCATTGAAGTGAATTGCTTTGAAATAAATTATGGAAACAATAACAATAAAATATTGTAGTATATAACATATATGGATTGTCAACTTGATAGCATATAAAATAGCCTAGGGACAAATATTTGGACATTTTTAAAGGGTTTTGTAATTCTCTTAAGAAAGGTGGGGAGACATTTCTTAATTTTGAGCTGTTACACTACATTCCATATAGTCCTTCAAAGAATATAAAGAAGAAAACAAGCTGAATACACTGATTCAAGGTTTTCTTTCTTTTCTCCTCCTGACTTTATCCATAATCACATCCTAATGATATAACTTTTCTGTCAAGATAGACTAAAAGAGTAAGTTCTTTCCTTAACTAAAAATGGCAGTTTTGTTTTGGTAGGGTTATTCAAGGTTTTGAGCACTAAATTCTTGAGCTCTTTATATACCTTAGAGATCAGTCGTTTATCACTTGTAGGGTTGGTGAAGATCTTTTCTCATTCTGTAGGCTGACATTTTGTCCTATTGACAGCGTCCTTGAATTTGCAGAAGCTTCCTAGCTTCAGGAGATCCCACTTACTGATTGTTGGCCTTAGTGTCTGTGCCACTGGTGTTATATTTAGGAAGTGGTCACCTGTGCCAATTTGTAGAAGTGTATTTCCCACTTTCTTTTCTATCAAGTTCAAAGTGGTTGGGTTTAAGTTGAGGTCTTTGATCCATTTGGATTTGAGTTTTGTGCAGGGTGACAAGCTCTGATCTATTTGCATTTTTCTGCACACTTCCATCCAGCTATGCCAACATCATTTGTTGAATATATTATCTTTTTTCCATTGAATGTTTTGGGCCTCTTTGTCAAAAATCAGGTGTTCATAGGTTTTTGGGTTAATGTCTGGATCCTCAATTCTATTCCATTGGTCCACAAGTCTGTTTTAATGCCAGTACCAGGCTGCTATTTATTACTATAGCTCTATAGTACAGCTTGAAGTCAGGGATGGTGATACATCCTGAGGTTATTTGTTGAGTAAGATTGTCTTGGCAATCCTGGCTTTCCTGTTATTCCAAACGAAATTAAGCATTGTTCTTTCAAGGTCCAAAAAATATTGTGTTGGAATTTTGATGGGCAGTGCATTGAATCTATAGATTGCCTTTGGTAGAATTGCCATTTTTACTACGTTGATCCTTTCAATCCAGGAACATGGGAGAGCTTTCCATTTTCTGATGTCCTCTTCAATTTCTTTCTTCAGTGATTTAAATTTTTTGTCAATAGGTCTGTTACTTCTTTGGTTATAGTTACTCCAAGGTATTTAATACTGTTTGCAGCTATTATGAAGGGTAATGTTTCCCTTATTTCTTTTTCAGCTCTTCTATCTCTAGTGTATAGAAGGGCTACTGATTTCTTTGAGTTAATCTTCTATCCTGCTACATTGCTGAAGTTGTTTATCAGCTGTAGCAGTTCCTTGGAAGAATTTTGTGGGTCACTTATGTATACAATCATATCATCTGCAAATAGAGATAGCTTCACTTCTTCTTTTCCAATTTGTATGCCCTTAATCTCTTTTTGTTCCCTTATTGCTTTAACTAAAACTTTGAGTAATATATTGAATTGATAAAGGGGAGAGGACATCCTTGTCTATTTCCTGACTTAAATGGGATTGCTTTGAGTATTTCTCTATTAACTTTGATACTGGCTGTCAGCTTCTTGTAAATCACCTTTGTTATATTTAGGTATTCTCCCTGTATTCCTGATCTCTCCAGGGCTTTAATCATAAAGGAGTGTTGGATTTTGTCAAAGGCTTTTTCAGCATCTAAGGATATGATCATGTGGTTTTGTTCCTTTAGTTTGTTTATATGATGGATAACATTTACAGATTTTCATATGTTAAACCAGCCCTGCATTTCTGGGATGAAGCCTACTTGGTTGTGGTGGATGACATCTTTTATAATTGTTGTATATTGTTTGCCAAAATTTTGTTGAGAATTTTTGCATCAATATTCATGAGGGAAATTGGTCCGTAATTCTCCTTCTTTGTTGTGTCTTTGAGTGGCTTGGGTATTAGGGTGATTGTGGCCTCATAAAAGGAATTTGGCAATATTCCTTCAGTTTCTACTGTGTGAAATAGTTTGAGGAGTAATGGTAGTAATTCTTCTTTGAATGTCTGGTAGAATTCAGTACTGAAACCATCTGGGTCAGAGCTTTTATTTTTGGGGAGGTTTTTAATGATAGCTTCAATTTCCTTAAGGGTTATAGGCCTGTTTAGGAAATTAATTTGATCTTCATTTAATTTTGGTAGATGGTACATGTCCAGAAAGCTGTCCATTTCTTCTAGGTTTTCCATTTTTGTGGAATACAGATTTTCAAAATATGACCTGATAATTCTCTGTATTTCCTGGGGGTCTGTTGTTATGTCCCCAGTTTCATTTCTGATTTTGTTGATTTGAACTCTCTCTCTCTGTTTTTTTAATTAGTTTGGCTAAGGACTTATCTATCTTTTTAACTTTCTCAAAGAACCAACTCTTAGATTTGTTGATTCTTTGTATTGTTCTTTTTGTTTCAATTGTATTGATTTCATCTCTAAGTTTGATCATTTCCTGCTGTCTACTCCTTCTAGGTGAGTTCAATTCTAATTGTTCTAAGGCTTTCAGCTGTGCTGTTAGGTCTCTAGTGTGGTATTTCTGAAGGTTTTTCATATAGGCATCTAGCGCTATGAATTTTCCTCTTAAGACTGCTTTCAAGGTGTCCCACAAGTTTGGATACGTTGTAAATTCATTTTCATTGAATTCTAGGAAGACTTTGATTTCTTTCTTAATTTCTTCCTTGACCCAGAGATGGTTCAGTTGTATGATGTTGAGTTTCCATGAGTTGGTGGATTTCTTTGGGTTTTGATGTTGTTGAACTCTAACTTTAGGCCCTGGTGGTCCAATATCTTACAAGGGATTATTTCCATTTTTTTGTATCTGTTGATATTTGCTTTATGACCAATTATGTGGTCAATTTTGGAGAAAGTTCCATGGGGAGCTTAGAAATATGTATATCCCTTTGCCTTTCATTGGAAGGTTCTGTAGAAATCCATGAAATCCATTTGCATCATAACCTCTTTCAGACTCCTTATTTCTCAGTTGAGGCTCTGTCTGGTTGATCTATCCAGGGTTGAAAGTGGGGTATTGAAGTCTCCCACTATTAGGATGTAAGAATTGATGTGGGATTCGAGCTTTAGCAGTGTTTCTTTTACATAAGTAGGTGCCATTATATTAGGGGCATAAATATCTAAGACTGAAATCTCCTCTTAACAAATTTTTCCTGTGATGAATAAGTAGTGACCATCTTGGTCCCTTTTAATTGCTTTTAGCTTAAAGTCTACTTTGTTAGATATTAGGATTGCAACCCCTGCTTATTTCTTAGGACCATTTGACTTGAGAATCTTTTCCCAACCCTTTAGTCTAAGCCTGTGTCTGTCTTTGCAGCTTAGGTGTGTTTCTTGTAGGCAACAGAAGGATGGCTTCTGTTGTTGTATCCATCTTGTGTGACTTTTATAGAAGAGTTGAGACCATTGATATTAAGGGAAATTAGTGACCATTGATTCATATTTCCTGCCATTTTTGGTGGCAACTTGTTTGTATTTCCTCTCTCTAGGGTATTCTTCTGTGCTCTTATTGATTGTTTGTGATTTCTTGGGTGTATCTGTTGTCCTTAGGTTGGAGTTTTCCCTCTAATACTCTCTGTAGTGCTGCATTGGTAGATAGATATTCTTTCAGGCTGTCTTTTCCTGAAATACCTTGTTTACTACATTTATGGTGATTGATAATTTTGCAGGGTATAGTATTCTTGTTTGGCAGCCATGCTGTTTTAGCGTCTGTATAACTTCTGAGCAAGCCCTTCTAGCTTTAATCGTTTCCATCGAATAGTCAGGCGATATTCTGATGGGTCTGCCTTTATATGTGGGTTGGCCCTTTTCTCTTGCAGCTCTTAATTTTTTTTTCTTTGTTCTGTATGTTTTGTGGCTTGATTATAATGTGGCGTGCTGACTTTTTTTTGGGAATCATATCTATTTGGTGTTCTGTAAGCTTCTTTTATCTTTGTAGGCATTTCCTTCTTCAGGTTAGGAAAGTTTTCTTCTATGATTTTATTGAAAACATTATCTTTGCCTTTGAGCTGGTATTCTTCTCCCTCTTCTATTCCTATTATTCTCAAATTAGCACTTTTCATGGTTTCCCAGATTTCCTGAACATTTTGAGTTATGGCTTTTTTAGTTTTACTATATTCTTTGACTGATATATCTACTTGAGCTATTGAGTCTTCCACTTCAGAGATTCTATCTTCCATCTCTTGAACTCTGTTTGTTATGCTTGTATCTGTGGTTCCGGCTTTTTTCTTCAGATTTTCTATTTCCATCTTTGCCTCATTTTATCCCTTTTTATTGCTTCCATTTCAGCTTTTAGTTCCTGGCATGTTTCTTTCATAGATTTGTTCATCTCTTCCAATTTTTTGTTTGTATTTTCTTCTATTTTTTAAGGCTATTTTTCATATCTTCTTTGAGAGGTTTGATGATCATCAAAAAGGAATTTTTGGTGTTGCTTCCTTCTGTTTCCTCTTCATTGCTCAGTTCATGTCTTGTATTTTTAAGATCACCACTCTCTTCTGATGTTACCATGTTGTTCTTTGTATTATTATGTAATTTTTATAGTGTCATTTGACCAGGTCTTCAGTGGTTCACGATTAGATGGCTCCTGGTCAGTTGTGGCACTCAGGCTTGTGTGCCTCCTTTCTCCTTTCTGGGCATGGTCTGAATCAACCCTTCAGAGACCCCAGAAGTTATCTATTCACTCAGTTTGAGGTCGAGGTGGGTAGCCATGCAAATTCCTTCAGTAGCAGCTGTGGGTTTGGTGACAGGCAAACTTTACCTGCAGCTGTTACAGAGTTCGCTGGGGCTTACACTACAGATAGCATCTGGTCCCTGAAGCGGAACCAGAACAGATGGGAATTCAACTCTCCCTCCCTGGCTGGGATATTGGCACTTGGGCCTGATGACCCCTAGTTACCTCTGGGCGGGGTCTGAGTCTGTCCTTCAGGGACCCCTGTAGTTATCCTTTTTGCTCAGTTCAAGGTTGAGGTGGGTAGCCATGCAAATTCTCTCAGTAGGAGCTGTGGGTATGGTGACAGGCAGAGTTTATCTGCCCCTGCTACAGATGCTCTGGGACTCTGCAGACAGCACCTGTTCCCAGAAGAGGAACCAGAACTGATGGGAGCTCAACTCTCCCTCCCTGGCTGGGATATAGGTGCTTGGGCCTGGTGACCCCTCCTCACCTCTAGGCAGGGTCTGAGTCTGTCCTTCAGGGACCCCTGTAGTTATCTGTTCACTCAGTTGAAGTCGATTTGGGTAGCCTTGCAAATTCACTCAGCAGGAGCTGTGGCTATGGTAACAGGCAGAGTTTATCTGCCCCTGCTACAGGTGAGCTGGGACTCTGCAGACAGCAACTGGTCCTGCTCCAGAAAATAATTTTAAAAAGTAATTGCAATTCTAGGGTTAGAAATTAATGTAACATTGATTATTTGTATAATTATATAATAATGACCAATATATTGTTTGCTGGTGAATGTCAATATGCATTGTTTAAAACTGATCCAGATGTTTTTATAGATAAAAATTTACAGATATATTGAATGAGTATATTTAAAATAATATTTTTTTGCTTATTATTTTATATTATCTCAGTACTTTGGATAAACACAACTCCTTAAATTATTCTAAAAAAAATTATTCTTTGAAATTAGCAAAATACTAGAAGGAAAATTAACAATTTTTAAGATAGATTCATTTACTCATCACAAACCAAACTTAATAAAGTTAAAGTCATTCATGTGGGTTCTTTGGTGAAATAATATAATTTTAATATATTTTCCAAATATTAAAATTTTCTAATATTTGATGGACAGAAATTTATTTAGAAATGATTATTAAAGTTTGTATAGGATTTGCTTTGTAAAATTCAAATTTTTAATGAAAAAGTCTGACAGGACAGCATTAACCTTTTTATAAATTTAACATTTATCCTTATACACATCAAAATTTCAAAATCAAATCAAAAGAAACACTAAAATTACATTACTATTTACTTTAATAAAACTATACTTTGGTTTTGAATTGTAGTAAGGCTTTTATTAATAGTTAAAAATATACTAAGATCAATAAGATAAAAATAATCATTGTACATCTTTGAAAGCAAGATAGAAATAGAATACTGTATCTTGAATGATGTATATTATTAGAAATTTGAAATAAATTTATTATACATAAGATATTATTAATAATTTGAAATAAAATAAATTTATTATACTTAAGCACACTAATATTTTATAAAGACTACAAAGTACAGTATCAATTTTTTCAAATCAGAATTATTTTGGTGATGTTTGCCACAGCTTTATATTACTGGCTATCATCACAAGAGAGTATGTATTTTAATTTATATCATCTTCATTGAAATAAATTAAAATTTCAAATACAAAGTGCAGTTTACATTGAATGTGTATGCCTTTCAGAATATGAAAAAGTCAACAAAAAAATCTCAAGTTCTGGATGAATAGTAGATAGATATGTATATGTATTTAAAAAGTTACAGACAGAAACAGAAAGAAGGAGAGTCATGCATACTATAAAAACCCTCTGAAAATAAGATGATATTTCATCTTTATTTAAAATTCTGTAAATATCTACTTATATTTTGACAGCTTTTGTGTATTTTTACATTTTCTATTATTTTTTATAATTATTATCTGTAGCTAATAATATTATAAGTACCCCTTGTTAATAAATCTTTATATATACTAAGAGTTACATGATGTAGTATTATTAATTTTTAGATATTTACATATATGCATACAAAGTATTCTTATCATGCTCAGCAGCATTCTCCTTAGTTCATCTCAAATTTATCTGTCCTTTTAATTTTTATAAAGCATCAAATATAATGTATGCTAGCCATATTATCACAATATGGAATCATCCATTGAGAAGTGGTTGAACTACCAATGGATCTTACTGCAGAAAGAAAGACTTCTTCTTTCCCAGAAGCTATAAAAATTATTAATATCCTTTAGCCCTTCTACATATACAAACTAATTCAACTCTTAGAACTCAGCAGAGAATTTTTGTGTAGTAGGATATGGTCAATGCATAAACTCAAAACTATTCAAAATTAAGAAAGTGAATGTGTGGCTCCACTACATGCATCAATGACTGCATCCATCTCATCTAGCTCATGGTGGCCTTGAACTCCTGATCTTCCTTATTTATTCTTCCATGTGCTGGGATTAAAGTTGTGTCCTATCATTGCATGGTTGTTATGGTTAAATACTGGCTAGTTCTGCTCTTTGATCTTCAGGCAAGGTTTATCTCTTAGAATACAAAGAAAATATCCCCACAAATGTCTATGGAATGACTAGCTATTGTCCCTTCTATCAAATGCTCAGGACCAAATGAGAGAGAAGATTCACAAAGATTATAAGTACCAGGATTTGTAGTAGATGTAATTGAAGCACTGTCTTCTGGACAATACTTGATAACCATAGACAGAAGTTCATGTTCTTTTCAGTCCTCTAACTGTTTAGTCCCAAATATATTAATTATAAAATTTTTGGTTTATTGCTCAGGTTTATCACTAACTATTTATTATACTTAAATTAACCTATAATTCTTATCTGTGTTTAGACATGTGTCTGATCAGGTTATCCTTTTCCAATAAGGCTTTCTCAACTTACTTCCTTAATGTCTGTCTCATGACTCCTGACTCTTTCCAGAATTCTCATTGTCTGGTTTTCCTTCCAATGCCTGGCAACTGGCCCATCAGCATTTCATTAAACCAAATCAAGTGATATATCTTTACAGTGTACAAGAAAATAATCACACAGCTGAGAGGTACATTTATAATTTCATAGCACCTGTAATAATCTATTATAGATCTAGACATAGTCAAGGTAGTTTCATTCAAAAAAGAGTGGGTAGGGGCTCAAGACTCCCAACTTTATTAGAGAATTATTTGTCTCAAAAATCAACAATATCTCTGTATCACTTCCCTTGCTACAGTTCGTTTATAATTAAAATGTTTTCTTAATTTTAAAGACTAGGGGCTGGAGAGATGGCTCAGCGGTTAAGAGCACCGTCTGCTCTTCCAGAGGACCCGGGTTCGATTCCCAGCACCCACATGGCAGCTAACAACTGTCTGTAGTTCCAGTTCTAGGCAAAACACCAAGGCAAATAAATAAATAAAGGTTTTTTTTTTAAAAAAAAATTTAAAGACTAAATTTTCATGACAAAATAAAATAAAAGAATGCTAAAAGTAATTTTCACTGTTAAATGTATATGCATACATATATATGTATGTAGTCAAAATTAACATAAATAAGCCATGAACTTGATTGGGAATAATGAAGTGTATAAGGGAGGTCTTATATGAGTCAAAGGAAAGAAGAAAATAATGTAATTACAATTAATCTCAAAAAGTAAAATCAATAATTTTAAAAGGAACAAATGAATTTCTCTATTGCAAAAAGGTGTTTCCTTGATAAGGGGTAAGACCTAAAATTGGCTTTTGTATAAAGATAAATATGTTGAATGTATTTAAGAACTACATTGAGTTAATAAAATGGTGACATTTAATTATATTCCATGATATGTGACTTAACCATTTCTAAGTTGTATGCTAAGTTTCTAGGTAGCATGATTTTCATATTGTTGATTAGGTCTCATGCTAAATTAAAAATTTGTTGGTTAATGTCAAAGCATGTATGCCACTAATAAAGATTTAGGAATATTGCTTCAAGCTGCCAATTGATATGTTTTATAGAACAAAATATGAGGGTCTTTTTGTTTTACTTCTTTGAAAATTACTATCTATCTTAATATTCAAGCTAGTTATAAGAAGATTATTTTATATAAGTCCCACACCAGGTCCTCTAGGCTTTATGTGAGAAGTGAATATTATCTTTTGCATTAGGTTTCTACCTCTGGTGGAGGAAGGCACAGCCAAAAGCAATAAAAAATATTGCAAAAAGTTAAAACATAAATTTGTCGAGTTCAACTTTTGTATATACAAAACAACTTATACACCCAAGGTTTTTTGCAAAAGATGTGGAGAAATGCTTTCAAGAAACATAGGAATGGGGAATTTGGTATTAGATTGTCTTCTATAAATGTCAAAACTTATGCTCCTGAAGTCTTATCAACCTGGCTGTCTAAGTATGACCTGACCAAGAAAGAAACCATCAGATATACTAATGTGGGATCTGAAATACTAAACAGGCCTCCATCAGAGACAAAAAGTCAATGAAGAAATGCTAAAAGTAGCAAAAATATTTTTCTCCAGGGAGTAACATATCAACTTGCTATTGCATGATGACTTTTCTATTGCTGAAATATAATACCATGATCTAGGCATCATTTAGATGGAAGCAATTTTTGGAGCTAACAGTTTCAAAGGGTTGGTTAGAGTTAATTATCATCATGATGAAGCAGATGGTAGCAGAATTCAGGAGTGGAATGGTAATAGAGTAGTAGCATATAACATGCATCTTTATACTTACATCTTGATCCACAGTCACAAGGCACTGAAAACTGACTGGACATAATTTGAGCTTTTCAAACTTCAAAGACACTTGTCACTGGCAGACTTCATTTAACAAGGCCATATCTCCTAGTAATTCAAATTAGGAACAGGAATATGAGCCTATGTGGAACATTGTTATTCAAACAACTATATTCTACTTACAGTCATCAATATTTCTGTGGTAATACAATAATGAAAATGTATTTAGCTCAACTTCAAATGTCTGCAAAATCATGTACATTCTCACCACAGTTTAAAATTAAAAGATCTGATATTTTTTCTGAGGCTCAAGAATTTTTTTTATATTTATAGTATATAAAATCTCATATTAAAAAATGTAATTTAAATGTGCAATATTTAATGATAAAGAATATATATTAGCATTTCAAATTAGAGGATGGGGGAATATTGAGTAAAAGCACTAATGAAAGTCAGCAAGAAAATCTCCAAATTCTGTAGTAATGTTTACAATGGCAAAAGACTCAGATGACTATTTTCTTATAGTATTAATTATAGTATTACTGACTTCAAAACACTTTCCTTTTTTGACTAGATTCTACTTCTAGTTTTCTGTTAACCTTAGCAGACACTCCATGTCATATTACCTCCGACATCTTGATACAAATATAATCCCAATATCATTGTTGCAATTATAGACAATGGCCTCTCAGTGTCTCTGTGAAGTAACTTCCCTGGCAATGTCTAATCTCAGTATTTCTTCTTGATTATGAGAGAAAGTTTCCACAATCCCTTCTTCTTTTAATTTTTTTGTGACTCTAGTGCCAGATGACATGGCCAATTGCTAAATTTGCCAGCATGCTCATGCTTGAGATGAAGCCTGGCTCCTTCACATTTGCATAAGCTTTGTTGCTGTTCTTTAGGAACAGAAAAAAATCTTAAAATATTTACTTTTTACAAGTTGCAATTTTTGCTGGGTGCAGAAATGCAAAAAGGATAAACTTCTTTTTTCTGTTTATAAAAAGACTTTAAAAACTTTATATCTCCTTCATTACAAGCTTTGAATCCAATACAATATTTCCTAGGTTTCTTTTCTTTCTCATATTGAGCATTCTTTATTTTTTAGTCTTAGTTTCTCTTTTTCATTGTAGACCTACATAAAAGTTGATTAAAATAACCATGCAATAAAGTCACTATTAAAGTGCTATGAAATGTTTGGTAAGTAAGAATCTATTGTTCAGTCTAACCTTTGACAAATTTTTAGGAGCAGGGCAGAAGAGTCTCACATACTTTTACATAATCTATCAAGGATGATTTCTGTTCTATTGGTACCTCTGGATTATCACCACATGGTCCAATAAGCCTCATTCCTGTTTTCTTGTCTTCAATTGTAGCTCACTTGGAGAGTCTTTAAACAAAAGAAAGGCAATGAAAGTTTAGTTCCTCATGCTTGGATATTATTGAAAATTTCTCCCATTACAATCAGATGCACAAATCACTACCTATGTACTCAGCTAATAACCCTATATTGGCACAAACTCATATTGTTCTAGACATATCCTTACCCATTTCCTACATTATCTAAAAGTCTAGATTGTACAACTTCTTTGCCTTGATTTCTGAGATCAATGAAATTGCCAGGGAGTTTCTTTGCTCAACATACTTGTTGTTATACTTTTTAAATTCATTTTGATCTGCTTACTGCACCAGCTGAGAAACTTATTAATAGGAGCAGAAATTCTATTAGTCTCTAGCATAGTTTCTAACATTCAATTTCCCTCCAAAAATCACATGTGTTGAGCCTCCGTTGTTCACATTAATCTCAGTACTACTTTAATCTAAGCTCCTACTGGGATAGCCTATTAAACCTGAGTAATTTCTCTATTTTAAACTCTCAATTATTTCACATGAATAAAAAAGGAATACAGAAAAAATAACACAAGCAAGTAAACAAAGAAATGTGCTGCATTAGGCCACTTACTGGTACCTATGTATTTCTTAGCTACTTCGTTAATTCTATAATAAAATACCATAATAAAAGTAATTTATAAAAGATAGAAATTTATTTGGGTCTTATAATTTTAGAGGGTTGATTAGGCTCTGTTATCATTGTGACATAGAACATGTCACCAGCAGGGCTACAATGGTGTTGGAGCACTAGCTAAGAGGTTATATATCTTTATCCATAAGTATGATTGAGAGACAACTAAAAAAACGTAGCACTGACTTTTAAAATCTTAAAGTACTATTCCAGTAAAACACCTCCTCCAAAAAAGCCATGTTTCCTAATTCTTTCCAAATATTGTCACCAACTGGTAAATGAATACATAAATATATGAGTCTATGACCTACATTACCTTTCAAACAACAAGTATTTAATATCAAATGTGCATTTTTGGAAACATATAACTACAATAATGGTATATGAACTTAGCATATTTATATATTTGAGAATATGTCAGTATACTTTTATATAGGTGTCTGATTGTAAAATAATTAAACAAAAAGGGGCCATAAATTTGAAAAGGAATAGAAAGTATGCATGATAATGTATAAAGAGAAAATTGGATAAAATAAAACATCTATATTTTAATTTAAATAAAATTAAAATAAAAAACAATCTCTTTGCCTCAACCATTTTAGGATTAAAAATTATTTCTACATTGTATAAAAAGCAAGAATAAATTAATTTTAACCACGTCTTTTCTGTATTATCGATATATTCTTAGTATGCATACATAATAATAAAATAATTTATTAGGACTTGAAAAAATAAAAAAATAAATTTTTTTACATGTTTGTTAATGTACAGTGATTGTGAAGATACAGAAAATAGATTATTAGTATTAAAAAAATAACAAGGAAAAATGTGCAGATACTTAAATAAAAGTTCAGATGGCTACAACTCTATTGAGAACACTGCCTGTAGTTTGTCTTTTCAGATTGCTCATTATAACATCAGTTCTTGTTCATAGACCAAGCAATTCATCTACCTCAATTACTAGGAGCTTTAATATGTCAAACAAAATGTGATACATTAATTTGTATAGGGCATTCCAACTTGTGACTGACATTTTCACATAAAATCCAACAAAGCTTAAAAACTACTACTATATGCAAATGTTTTCATGTAGACAACCAATACAAACTTAGATTATGGCATGCTGTTGCTAGGCTCTCTTTGTTAGTTTTCTGATATTCTAGTTTCATGGGAGTCTGTATATCTCTTCAACTCTGGGATGTTTTTTGTTTTATGCTGCCACTAAGTAGCATGCTGATGGCTGCTCATAAACACCATATCACTGAATATTTTTTTGGTTGAATTCGATGAATTTCCTTGAAAGGTTCTTGATCTGTATTCTTTTCTTTTCTTATAAACACCATGGTCCAAACTCTCACAGTCTTTGTTTTATATCCTAGAAATCCAATTTTGGCAATTGGTATTTACCAAATGGCCTGGCTAACATCTCAGGATTTCCTGAGATTTGAATCTTAAATTATACCTAAATTGTTATCGTGAATTTTGAGAGTCATATTCAATAAACCTAGAAGTAAAAAAGTTGTAGAGTGCCACTTTAAAATGTGTTCATAACCAGGCTATGTATAGAGTTGTGCACTTGTATTCCAACACTCAGCAGAAAAAGGCAGGTTTATCTTTCTGTGTTTAATATCAATTTGAAGTGCTTGGTTAATTCTATATTACATAGAATTATACTACATGTATCCACAGAAATAGATAGTGAGACCTTGTCCAATTAAAGTCTTTGAAGTTACTTATTTGTAATAAATGAATGGAGAATATTGGTTAATATTTTATGACCTAGTTCCTCTAAGATTACACAATATAAACACATATCATCAAGTCATTGACTATAAGAGATGGTCTTCAAGTATTCATGTAAAGTGCATGTAATTTAAACTAGATTAAAATTCAACCACAAGGTAGTGGAAGCACAATTTCATATTGAAACCAAGAAAATCCTCAAGAGTGAAAAACTGCAAAACAAAAATTAGAGCTTAAAAAAGAGAGGCAAATTATTTCTTGGAAAAAATGAATATTATTAATTCTGCATTCTCAATCTAACCATTTGTTAGTAATATACTACTTGAATTGCCAAATAAAACTAATAAATCTATGCTGCATTGTCAATGAACATTTATTACTTTTTGTACTCAAAATTTTAATACAAACACAAAAGTTAGAGAAGTCTTTATGGAGTTTGTGTCCTGTACTCAAACATTTTATAGATTGCTTCAATTACACAAAAAATATTCTCAAAAATCAAATAAGGTGAAAATGGGATGTAAAAGGATAAAGGGTAAAATATTTGAATAGTTTCTATCATAAATCTGGCAATATTTTCATATTTAGGCTCATACATAAAAATAAATCCATATAAAGTTTTCTGAAGTATTTACATTATTCCTGCATTGGAAACAGCACTAAATCAAAGACCAATCAACACAAGAATGGGTAAGTGTCAAATGAACTGACATTAATGGATATACCTTCAAATAATTGGAGAATATCCTACTCAGAATATCCTACAAACTCAGAAAGATAAGGGGGAGATGCACTCACTCATTAGTGGACTTAAAAAAGAAATAAAGAACACTCAAGCTGCAAACAATATCAAAACCATCCATTCTACACAACGGCATTGTTACATATTTCTTTTTTTCTTTGTCATTCTATTTTATATTTTTTTTAGAAAATAAAGTCCTTTCTGTCCAAGAAAAAAAAAAGGATGACCAACTTATCAAGAAGATACAACAATCATCAATATGTATTATTTAATGATAAAGCCTCAAAATAAATGAAAACCAAAATAATGAAATAAAACCAAGTATAATTTGGAGTAAAGAAGCCTGATTTAAAACAGAATAAATGCTATGGTTATCATCATCCATATTTCTAAAATAGGAGAGCTGTAGTGTTTAGGAATATGAACTACCAGCACAAAAAGTCAACAAAGTAGTTACTGCAATTCAGTTGTTTACAGTAATGATCATAATATTATATCATAATAGGGATAATATCAGAGAGCATCAATTAGAACATGAAAATAATATTTCAGAAAATAAAATATAGTATACCTTTTGAAAGAGATAATAACATTATATTAAAAGTGCAAATAGAATTCACTTATGCAAAGAACCTAAAAAATACTATGAGAAAAAAAAGTACATTTTATATCAGGATTATCAAAACTTTCAGTGAAATTTAAAAATTTATAAATGATGAATAAAATATGGGAAACAGTAACAGTATTCATTATTTGTGAGTTAGTAAGCTTGTGCATCTATTATGCAAGTTAATGTGAATTGTTATCAACAAGACACTGTTGCCAGATTTAACTATATATTTAAGTATATATGGGTGAGCAGGGGGTCACATAAAAAAGGACCTTATTAAATAAAAAAGAAAAACATCAATCCAGAGACCTTTTTCACATATGCCTTTTATTTCTTTCTCAGTTTATGTGGTAGAAATATTCATTTTAATATATTTCACTTTGCATTAAAATTCCTGTAGGAAAATGCTTAGAGGGTAAGATAGGTAGAATACAATTAAGGTCTGGATCCACACTCTCCACAGGTGAATCATATAAGTTATTTTTCAATAAAGCCAATTATTCCTCAGCTTCAGGTGACAATTTTTTTGAACTATTAAAGTCTTTGTCACCATTTAAGGTTTGTGAACAAATTATCCAATTTATCATTTATTTCCATTATCATTATTCCAATAGTGGTTCACAAATTGGAAGTGTCTCCTTACAATCTTTGAAAATTATTAAGTGTTCTCAATCTATCACTCCTGATTTGTATGTTTGGGGCTCTAATTTTTGTTGACTTATTTTTAAACTAAATAATAAATGGAATCTCCTCTGTATTTTTTTCAGGGCAATTTATAATCCCAATCAGGCAATTTTTTCACTTCTTCAAACATTCTTTCTAAAGTATTGATATGAGAATCAGCCAACAAGATGTTGTCCATGTAATGATACATGATAGATTGTAGAATTTTGTTACATATCTATTATAATGACTTTTGTACAAAATATTGGCTGAGTGAGGCTATTTAGCATTCCCTGAGGTAGGACCCTCCATTGATATCTTTTTACTTTTCAAAAATTCTTAGAATTGGGCAATGTAAAGGGAAATTTTTCTTGGACTTGTTCTTATAGAGGTATTGTAAATAAAAGGTGTTTTAAATCAATAACTGCTGGAGAGATGGCTCAGCCATTAAGCACACTGATTGTTCTTCCAGAGGTCAAGAGTTCAACTAAAAGTCACCACATGGTGGCTAACAACCATCTATGATGACATCTGGTGCCCACTTCTGTATAATGAATAATAAATAAATAAATCCTAAAAAAAAAAAAAAAAAAAAAAAACTGAGAGCAGAGCCAAAGGTGAGTAGATCCCAACCCCTGGGTCACAATCTGGAGAATTACTCTCTAGAATCGGGCTTGCATCCCAGGGTCTGATACCAGACTTGTCTCAGCAGAAGGCTCTCAGCCCTGCCTTCCTGGGCCCCACCTCCATGGCAAATTTCCTCACCAGGCAAGGACTGAGGGCTTTGAAACTTCATTCCTTTGAAATATAGTTGTTTGTCCACAGCGGAGTCAAAGATCAAACAGAACACTTGCTCAGAGCAGATAGGAGACACACAAGCTCTCTATCTCCAATTGACTAAGAGCTGAATAATTGTGAACCTCTGAAGCTATGGGCAAACACCAGTGTAAGAATACATATAGCAATATAAAGAACTACAAGGAAACACCAATAGAAATTGATGGTTCTAACATTACAAGACCTGAATAGAGCAATGAAGAGGAATCATAAAAAAGAGCAAAAGCACCTTCATGGGCATTATTGAAACCTTGAAAGAGGATATGAAAAATTCCCTTAAAGAAATAGAAGAAAATACAAACAAAAAAATTGGAGGAGATGAACAAATCCTGGAAAGAAAACCAAGAAAAGAAAAACCAAAAAATGAAAGCAACATTCCATGAACTAAAAAGTGAAGTAGAAGCAATAGAAAGGCACAAAATGAGGGAAAGGTGGAAATAGAAATCCTGAAGAAAAGAACTAGAACTACAGATAAAAGCATAATCAACAGAATCCAAAAAATGGAAGAGAGAAACTCTGGAGTGGAAGACTCAATAGTGGAAATAGATACATTAGTCAAAGAAAACACTAAAACCAAAAAAGCCATAACACAATACACAAAACATTCAGGAAATCTGGGACAACATGAAAAGAACTAAAATGAGAATACTAGGAATAGAAGGAGAAACGCACCAGCTCAAAGGCAAAGATAATGTATTCAATAAAATCATAGAATAAAACTTTCCTAACTTAAAGAAAGAAATGCCTATAATGATACAGGAAGCTTGTAAAGACCAAATAGATTTGAACAACAAAAATGTCTGCTCACCACATGATAATCAAGCCTCAAAACATACAGAACAAAAAAAAAATTAAGAGCTGCAAAAGAAAAGGGCCAATTTACCTATAAAGGCAGACCCATCAGAATAACAACAGACAATTTAAACAATGAAAGCAAGAATGTCTTGTACAGAAGTTATACAAAAACTGAAAAAGCCAGGCTGTCAACGTAGATTACTTTACTCACCAAAAATATCAATCACCACAGGAGTAAACAAGATATTTCATGACAAATTCATTTTTAAACAATACCTATCTACAAACCTAGGCCTTCAGAAAGAATTAGAGGGAAAACTTCAATCTTAGGATCCCTGATACACCCATGAAACCACAAACAATCAATGATCCTATTGAAGAAAAGCCCAGAGAAAGGAAATACAAATAACCCACCACCAAAAAAAAAAGGAAATATTGATCAATGGTCATGAATATCCCTTAATGTCAAAGGACACAATTCACCTATAGAAAGACAAACACTAACACGATGGATACAAAAACAGAAGCCATCCTTCTGCTGCATGCAAGAAACACATTTCAATCTAAAGACAGACACAGGCTCAGAGTAAAGAGCTGGGAAAAGATTTTAAAAGCAAGTGGCCCTAATAAACAATCTAGGGTTGCAAACTAATATAGAACAAAGTAGTTTTCAAACTAAAATCAATTAAAGGAGACCAGGAAGGACATTATTTATTCATTTCAACAAAAATTGGTAAAGAGGAGATTTCAAACCTGAGTATTTATGCTCATAGTATAAGGACACCTATCTACGTAAGGAAATGCTACTAAAGCTCAAATGCCACATCAACTCTCACACTGTAATATTGGGAGACCTCAGTACCCCACTTTCACCCTTGGATAGGTCAACCAGACAGAGACTCAACACAGAATTAAGTAGTCTAACAGATGTTATAATGCAAATGGTTTTAATAGATATTTACAGTAGCTTTCACCCAAATGCAAAGGAATATCCATATTTCTCAGCACTATATGGAACTTTTTCTAAAACTGACCACTTATTAGTCATAATGCAAATATCAATAGATACAAAAAAGTGGAAATAATCCCTTGTGTCATATCAGACCATGATGGCCTAAAGTTCAAGAACTTCAAAAATCTCAGAAAACCTACCAACTCATGGAAACTAAACATCGCTGAACATAACAACAGACTTTCATGAAATCCAGAGATTTTTCAGGTCATAGTTTGAAAATATATACGCAAAAAATTAAACTAAACAAAACTGGAAAACCTAGAAGAAATGGACAGCTTTCTGGAAAGGTACCATTTAACAAAATTAAATGAAGATCAGATTAAATACCTAGACAAACCTATAACCCCAAAGGAAATTGAAGTTTTCATTCTAAGCCTCCCAAGTAAAAAAATCCCAGGTTCAGATGATTTCATTGCAGAGTTCTACCAGACATTAAAAGATGACCTATTACCAATATTCCTCAAACTGCTTCACACAGCAGAAATTGAAGGAATATTGCTAAACTCGTTCTATGGGACCACAATTACCCTAATACGCAAGCCACTCGAAGAAACAACAAAGAAGGAGAATTACAGACTAATTTCCCTCATGAATATATATGCTAAAATTCTCAACGAAATTCTGGCAAACCAAATACAACAAGGTGCATTCTACCTGAGCCAAGTTGGCTCAGCTACATGGAATGCCAGGAATCCTTACACCCATTAGTGATGTTTCAAGTCCTTGAACAGGTCCCCTGTGAAGAAGAGCCAGGATAGACTTAGAACAAAATGCTTTTGAAAGGAATGATTGTGAGAAATGAGCATAAGTTGGAAAGCTTCCTTCTCCATATGCAGGGATGGTTCTTGTGAAGGCAGAGCGGGAGTGGAGTTCTGTAGGAATAGCCTAGGCCTAAGGTCTCCTTAGAAAGTTTTATAAAAGGCAGCCATGGGTTCTGGCATCAAGACTGCCTAGAGGAAAGTCCCATATACCTAACCCTATTTCATCATCATGACCTATCATTGGTGATGGATTACTCAAAAAGTATGCACCCTCAGATCATTGACTCAAAAACATTACAAAGATCTATAAATCTTAGTTTTCTTGGACCACCAACCCCCAAATCATTACATGGAGACTTATGAGTTATAAAGGCTGGGCCTTAGTTTAGGCTTCTCCCACTAGCTTTTGTAACTTTTAACCTATTTCTCCTCACCTATATTTTGCCTCAGAGCTTTTTACCTTTCTTTCATTCTGTATGTTCTACTTTCTTACTTTCTACTCCCTGTCTGTCTGGCTGGTGGCTGCCTGACTAGCTGGCCACTATGCCAAAACAATTATCTTCTATAGTGGAGAACAGGTACCATTATATCTTGACTTAAGGGGTGGCTTCTTGGTCAAGGTATATTGGGAATCACCTATGCCTCAGGGCACTCAGGGCACCAGGCATGGCTGGAGGGCCAGTTTAAGACTGAGGCATACATCCCTTCTCTCTCATATCTTTGGATGGAAATCCTGACCCACAGAGTGAAGACTTGGGGAACCAGTCCAACCTTCCATGAACAGCATGATTTCAACCTCTCTCTCGTATCAGTGAGTGTTTTTCTTTGAGCCCTTTATTAAATAAATAATCTTTAAAAAAATATCATACACCATGATCAAGTAGGCTTCATTCCAGAAATGCAGGGCTGGTTTAACATACAAAAATCCATAAACGTCATCCATAATAAAAACAAACTGAAGGAAAAAAAGCCTTTGACAAAATCCAAGCATACTTCATGATAAATGTCCTGCAGAGTTCAGGAATGCAGAGAAAATATCTAAATGTAATAAAGTATTTTTATAAGAAGTCAACAGCCATAATCAAACTTAATGAAGAAAAACTCAAAGCAATCCCACTAAAATCAGGACCTAGACAAAGGTGTCTTCCTTTCCTTATTTATTCAAAGTTTTAGATAAAGCAATAAGAGAACAAAAGGAGATTAAGGAGATACAAATTGGAAAAGAAGAAATCAAACTATATCTATTTGCAGATAATATGTTTGTGTACATAAATGACCCACAAAATTTAACCAGGTAACTCCTACAGCAGATAAACACCTTCAGCAATGTAGCAGGATACAAGATTAATTCAAGGAAATCAGTAGCCCTCCTATAAACTAAAGATAAAAGGGCTGAAAAAGAAATAAGGGACACATTACCCTTCATAATAGCAGCAAATAGTATTAAATACCTTGGATTAACTATAACCGAAGAAGTAACAGATCTATTTGACAAAAACTTTTAATCACTGAAGAAAGAAGTTGAAGATGATATCAGAAAAATGTAAAGATCTCCCATGTTCCTGGATAGGTAGGATCAACATAGTAAAAATGACAATTCTATCAAAGCATTCTGCAGATTCAATGCACTTCCCGTCAAAATCCCAACACAAATTTTTACAGACTTTGAAAGAACAACACTCAAATTCATTTGGAGTAACGTGAAAGCCAGTATTGCCAAAACAATTTTGTTCAAGAAAAGAACCTTAGGAGGCATCACTATCTCTGACTTCAAATTACACTATAGAGATACAGTATTAAAAACAGCCTGATACTGGCATTAAAACAGACTTGTGAATTGATGAAATCAAATTGAAGATCCCAGCATAAAACTCAAAAACCTATGAACACCTAATCTTTGACAAAGAGGTCTAAAATATTCAGTGGAAAACAGATAGTATCTTCAACAAATGTTATTGTCATAGCTGAATGTTAGTGTTTAGAAAACTAAAAATAGTTCCAAGCCTATCTCCTTGCACAAAACTCAAATCCAAGTGGATCAAAGACGTCAACTTAAACACAACCACACTGAACTTGATAGAAGAGAAAGTGGGAAATACCCTCCAACTCACTGACACAGGGGACCACTTCCTAAATATAACACCAGTAGCACAGACACTAAGAACAACAATGAGTAAGTTGTATCTCCTGAAACTGAGAAGCTTCTGTAAAGCCAAGGACACAATAAGACAAAATGAAAGCCTACAGAATGCAAAAATATTTTCACCAACACTACAGGTGACAGAGGACTGATCTCTAAAATATATAGCGAACTCAAGAAACTAGAGACCGAAACCTTCAATAACCCAATGAAAAAATGGGGCTTGGAACTAAATAGTGAATTTTCAGCAGAATTACAAATTGCTGAAAGGCACTTGAAAAAGTGCTCAACTTCATTAGCCACCAGAGAAAGGCAAATCGAACATCTTTGAGATACCACCTTACACCTGTAAGATTGGCTCAGGAAAAGTAACAGATGGCAGCCTGTGTTGGAGAGGATGTGGAACAAGGGGAACACTCCCCATTGTTGTTGGAATGCAGTATAGTGGTTTCTCAGAAAACTGGGAATCAATCTCCACAAGGATCCAGCAATACCACTACTAGGCATAAACCCTAAAGATATGCATTCACACTCCAATGGAATTAGCTCAACTGTGTTCATAGCAGCATTATTCATAATTACAAGAACCTGGAAACACCCTAGATGCTCCTCAAGTGAGGAATGGGTTAACAAACTATGATAATTTTACACAGTGGAGTACTTTTCAGCAGTGATTAAAAAATTATATCCCAAAATTTGCAGGCAAAGGGATGGATTTGGAGAATATTCCCCTGAGCGATGTCCCACAAGCTAAGAAAGATAAACAGGGAATGTACTCACTCATTGCTGGACTTTAAACCAGCATGTCCAAGCTGCAAATCACAACCACTGATCAGCTTGGGATGTGAAACACCTTGGACTGGCACTTTGGAGCCCATCCATTTCCTCCTACAGTAATTTTTGGAGAGATATTAACAACAAATTCACTCAAAGCAAAAGAATTGAATTTTTAAAGAAAACTATTTGGATTCTTTCTTGTGTTGTATGAGATAAACCAATTACTAGAACCCCTACATTTTATACTGATGCAAATAAGTCAGGAAAGACAAGTTACAAATCAGAAAATCTAAGTAAAGTGGCTCAAAGTACTTATAATTCTGTTCAAAATCAGAATTATATGCCATTGTCATGGTATTAATGGATTTTACCAAAGATCTCAACATAGTCACTGATGCTCAGTATGCAGAAAGAGTTATTTTACACATGGAAACCGCTTATTTTATAAAACTTCATTACTTATTCAGTTACAAGAAATAATCAGGAAATAGGGATCATCCCTTCTATATAACACACATTCAATCTGATACAAGTCTGCCAGGTTCTTTAGCTCATGGTAGTGATCAAATTGATAAATTGTTAATAATAAATGTGCTATACATAGATAAACTATGGGTGACTGTCTAGGAAGCTAGCTTTTTCATTTCTTACATTTTTGGAAGTTGCTGTTTACTTAATATTATTTCCTTCTTGGGTCTCTGAGGAATTTGAAGATGAGATAGTTAATAGTTATAGTTTTCTAATGACAGTTTTAGAAAAGAAAATCATTTAGAAGTTAAAGTGTTTAAGTTTAAGAAACATCAAAATATAGTTTTTATTAATAAAATTTAGATGCAAATTGGATTAGGTACAATCCTTTGGACTTACCAAAATAGGATAAATAATGGAACACTTTCTTCTAATTTGTCAGTTGCTAATGAACTGGATATTTCTTATGTAATTATTGTTTGTATATTATTGTATGTAATTACTATTCCTATTGTATTTTTTTCTGTTAGTTTTGTCTTTTTTATTTTTGACATAAAAGGGGATATGTGGATATATGTTAAATATTTAATAAATTTAATAAATAAATAAATTTAATAAATAAATAAAAAATAAATAAATCAGAGGGACTACCCAGTCAAGTCCATGGCAGACAGCTCAGGAAATCCTTGATCCTTGAATACAAGGATAAACAGCTGAGTTAATCACAGACATCTTTGATTATTTTCTAATTTTTAATTCTTTTGTGTGTGTTTGCTTCTTTTTGTTCTAGATCTTTTAGTTGTGCTGTTAAGTCAGTAATAAAAGATGTCTAAATTCTTCATGAATATACATAGTGCTAGTAAATTTCCTAATAGTATTGCTTTCATTGTGTTCCATAAGTCTTAGCAAGTTGTGCAGTCATGTATTCTAGAAAGTCTTGATTTTTATTTCATTCTTGACCCAGTAGTAACTCAGTAAAAAGCTGTTCAGTTTCTAAGAGTATGTAGGCTTTCTTTAATTTTTATTCTTGAAATCCAGCTTTGACAACTAGTGGTCTAATTTCTTTTTGCATCTGTAGAAACTTGCTCTATGTAGTAGAGGATGTAGAAAAAGAAACCAGCTACATAACCCTTGACCTAAACACTATCCTCCCTTTGGGATGTGCTGGAGTTAGGTTGGCCTAAACATTGAGAGGGTGAAAAAGCAATGACTGGTCCAACATAAAACCTTTGACGGGAAATTAAGAGCCCACTCATGTTCTTGTGTAGAGCACTAGGAGCCACAGGCAAGATGACTCAAAAGCATAGGATAGAATCAAACATGACTGAAGAAAAAATGTCAATGAAATGATGCCTGATAGTATTCTGCTAAACTCATAATTTGGTGCCTAACCAAATTGTCATCAGAGAGATTACATCCAGTAACTGATGAAAACTGTTGTCATTCAATTGAGTATATTCACTTTTCTTGAGTTTGGAGACTTTCACTAATTTGTGTTGTTTTTGAAGTTTAGTATAAGCTCATTGTAATGTGATAAGATTCAGAAGACTATTCCAACTGTCTTGTATCTTCTGAGATATGATTTTTGAATAAGAACATTGTGTTTTTTTGAAGAAGTTCAATGAGAAACTGAGTAAAAATTTATATTCTTTTTTTGTTTTGTGGAATTTTTTGTAGATGTATATTAAGTTCATTTTAGTCATAAAATCTATTAATTTTCTTAACACTCTGCTAAGCTTCAATATGTTAGACCTGTTCGTTGGTGAGAGTTGAGTATTAAATTCTTCCACTATTTATGTGTGAAAAATAATGTGCAGATTTAAGGTCTAATAATGTTTTTTGTTTGTATATGAGTACCCATTGGTAGTGATGAATGTTCAAAATTGAGATTTTAATCTTGATGGATTATTCCTCTGATGAATATGTAATATTCTTGGCATCAGCATCATATGGTTAATTTATTTTTAGATATAAGGTTAGCTACACCAGCTTGCTGTTTTATTCCATTTCATTGGAAAGTCCTTTCCCAACCCTTTACTCTGAGGTAATTAATGTCCGTATTTGAGGTTGATGTAAGTTTATCATATGCAGCAGAAGTTTGGACCCTGTTTTCTTATAAATTCTGTCTTTTTATTAGCAAGTTGAGTCTATTAATATTAACAGATATTAGAAACCTTTAGTTTACAATTTCTGCTGTATTTTTGTGGTAATATGTCTTTGTTTATCTTCTTTGGCCTTTGCTATTGGAGAATTATTTATTGTCTGTGTTTTGTGGATTAACCTATCTTTCTTATGTTCAAGTATCTGTCTAGGGTTCCTGTAGGGCTAAATTTGTAGATGGGTAATGTTTAAACCTGATTTTGTCAAGGAATATTTTGTTTACTCTGTCTATGTTGATAGAAAGTATTGACAGAAATATTAAGATTAGGGCCTAAGGTTTTTAGTCTCTAGTGTCTGTATAATGTCTTTTCAAGCCTCTGTCTTTCAGAATCTCGATTGAGAAGTTGAGGGATATTTGCATGAATTTATCTTTATAAGGCACTTAGCTTTCTTTCTTTGTACTACTTAATATTCTTTCTTTATTCTGTATGTATAGTGGTTTGATTATTATATGATGAGGGAATTTTTTTGAGTCCTGTTCTCTTACTGTTTTGTAATTTTTTTGTATCTTCACATAAATTTTTTTGTATCTTCACATAAATTCATTTTGTTAGGTTAGGGAGTTTTCTTTTACAATTTTGTTTATATATATATATATATCCTGGTGGATGCTGAACTAAGCCATATTGGGACCTGGGCACCTACATCCCTTTCTGGGGAGGAGATAAGGAGACGGGTAGAAAAGAATTACTGGTAGGGGTGGGAGGGGGAAGGGATTTTGAACAAGGGGATGCATGGGTAAAAATGAGACTTTATTCATAATAAAAAAAATAAGTGAATACTTCCAGAGGCAAAAAAAATAAATGTATTGATTTCTTTCATTTTTTTTGTCTTTTTCTTTACAAAAAAAAATTCCTTCTTTAAAGACATCTATCAAATGTAAAATTAGTTTAAGGTTTTTTATTCCTGCTTAAATTACTTATGTACATTTATGGTAAATTGGTATAGAACTTCTAGGCACTTGTGGTGCCATACTATAAGATTACCTAATACAACAATGGCATCCACCTCTTTCTTCTTTTGAATTATGAATAAAGTCACATTTTCTATCTGTGTATATCCTTGTTCAAGGTCCCTTAACCCTCCTACCCCCTCCAGTCACTCTCTCTTCTCCCCATCTCTCTATCTCCTCCCCAGAAAGGAGGTCCCAGGTCCCAATATAGCTTAGTTTAGCATCCACTCCTGGCAAATCCACTTTCCTCACCCCAACATCAAGACTGAGTCAGGTGTTCCTCTAGAGGGAGTGGGATCCAAGGTGCCAGTCCAAGGTATTTCAGGCCCAAGCTGTTCAGTGGTTGTGGTTTGCATCTTGAACATACTTTGCTTTTGTTTTTTTGTTTAGAGTCCACTAATGAGTGAGTACATTCCTTGCTTTTCTTTCTGGGTTTGTGATACCTCACTCAGGAGTACACTCTCCAAATCCATCCACTTGCCTGTAAATTGTAGGATATCATTTTTTCTTCCTGCTGAGTAGTACTCTATTGTGTAGATGTACCACAGTTTGTTAATCCATTCTTCAATTGAGAGGCATCTAGGTTGTTTCCAGGTTCTTGCTATTACAAATAATGCTGCTATGAACATAGTTGGATTACCTACTTCTTTGTGCAGTTGGTGCTACCTGCCTTAGAAATTCATGTGTTAGAGATTAAGTCTAAAAGGGAGCCTTATAAATATACTGCCTATAAATAACTGATTGATTGTGTCTGTGATTTTCTCCTGTTTTCCCTTGGTTTTTCTTTAGAAAAACTTGGTACATGTCCTATACATCCTGGCTTTTTATTTCTTATTTTGGGGGCATTATTATCCCTGACACATTATATTAGTCTTATATATAAGACAAGACTTCTTAGTTTAGTCTTTTTATTATATTTTACGTTGGAAAAACTTGAAGACTGTCTGACAAGGCCAGTTTTCCAGATGAAATATCCTTGTGAAGAGATCACAGGAATAATGTTTACAGATATTATTCATGAACAGATTTGCAGATGTCTTGCCTTGTTGGAATTATAGGCCTTTAAAAATATTTGTGAGTTAGAGGAATATTGCAGGTCTATGGCTTGTTATAACATAGTTCTTCAAAAGATCAATAGCACATATGTTACCCTAAGCTTCCTCCACCATACATTTTCTGTTCTAATTAAAAAATAATTGATATTTTGTATTTATTTTCACATCAGTTTTTAATGAAGGATTTTAGGATCAGTATACAAACTAACTTTAGATTCTGAGATTCAGATGATTAACAGAAAAATGCTGTTAATTGATTAAATATGTCTGCATATTATTAATCACATAAGATAGTAAACATATTATTTGCCTTTTTCCTAAAGCTCTCAATGGTTTAATTTGTTCCCTTGTCCTTTTTGCCATTCTTTTAAAAGATATTTAGAATTTTTTAAAATTATAGAAGTTGTCATTGACCAAATTTTTGCCAAATGGGAGTTTGCTTTGTAGGCTTTACTAACATGTTGCTAATGAATGAATTAATATATATGCTTAGGAAATTATGACTGATAGAATAGTAATGCTGTGAAATAATAAAAATATGTAAGAATAAAGATTAGAAAATGCAAAAAAACATATTTGTAAAAGTGAGAAAGAATTATAACAGGGACAAAAATTAAAGCTAAAAATTATAGACAATTAGGTAAAAAGTAGAGTGAATATAGAATAATAAAGATAACAGAATGAAATCATTAGCACATGTGTATAAAATTATTAAAGAAGTTTTTATTTTTCTTTCACTTTTGTATACATTTCTTTTATAGAACAGTGGGTAGGGTTTCTGGGCATGTAACTTACAACAGGCTTTGTCTCTTAGTCCAATAAGTGCTGGATGTGTCTGTGTTTCAAGGAGCTCTAAAGTCTGGCATGGGGATTATTGGTAGGTTTGTAATGGCAGAATGGGACTTGTAGATTAGAAAGACCAATGGGAGGGATGGAAAAGTCTGTCCAGATGTGTGTTGCTTGCTATTGAGTATGCAATGGTAGGGAATTATTTGAGCCTAGTGTTATGTCTTTTGGCCTGGGGCCTAGATTCTGGGAAGGCCAGCTGGGAGAATAGTCAGCTTGCCTCCTAGTAAAATTGGTACTAGTGGTGTCTGTACCATTTTGGTTTTCTAATGGCTACAAGAGAAATGATATTTTGAAATTTAATTTAACCCTCTCAGTTTTAATTAGTAAACATCCAAGCAAAAACTAGATTCATGACAGAAAAAATGTATTAGGATGTGAAAATTCATTATTTTACACTTTCTACTTTTAAAACCCCTCTCTATAACAATCATTTCAGAAAGATAAAAAAAGAATCCAAAAATGGAGGGGATGCCTAAACTATACATATCCTATAATCAAATGAATAATCACCATATTTGTCACCACCAAACCTATTCCCAACAATGAATGGAAGTGGAGTCAGAGATCCATGGATGAGCACTGGACCAAGCTGTTCTTACAGCTGGAGAGTGGGATAGAAGAGACTGTCTGAACAAGGAGATAAGTAGTATGTGGAGTTGTCCCACAGAGATGATGGACTGGAGCTCTGGAGAGCACACTTAATCAAGAATTTACCTGGGGAACCATAAGACAAAGAGCTAGGCCCTCCAAGGATAGGCATCTGTCAATTAGCATGGGCAGCATATATAGCTTCAAGGGACAAGATCAGACTGTGTTCCTGCGCATGGACCTTGGAGCCCTTTCCCTTCAGAGGAGTGCCTAAGCCAGCCTTGATATTGAGATGAGAAAATTGGACCTGCCTGGAGTGGATGTGCCATGCCAAGAGCTGACCTATCTTGGGACTTCATGCCCTTTTGGGAGAGGGGAAAAGGGATGGGGTGAGGGGTGGCTGAGGGCAGACTAGGAGGGATTGGAAACAGGGTAGGGTGGGTGAGCAGGTGGATATATGAAAAAAGAGACCTTTTTAAATAAAAATAAAATTATATATTATATATATTCCTGAATATACATATAATGTGTGGCAGAAATATGAAGTTTAACTTTCAGTTAAAAAAAATCATCCAACACCGCCTAAAGTGTTATCCTGTATACTGTGAGGAAAGAAAATTAAATAGAGGTCATTAAGAAGTTTGAAGGCACTCATTTTTGATGCTCTTCAGAAACTTACTGGCAGAGATAAAATTCATAAAAATACTTTATTAAAGGTGAGTATAAGTGTGGAGAAACAAGATTTCATAAATAAAGCACTTGTTTATTTTCTGAAATTTATTCTAATTATCTAAAAATGAATTTATGATAATTTAACAAAATATCACCTATAGTTTCCTATGCTACAGAACCATGATCAGAATAGTGTAATTAACAATTTAGTAACACAAAATACATATAATATTAATTAAGAGTGCATTCAATATATTTTGCATAATTATAGTGGGTTTTAAAATATTTACTTATTTTTAATTTTAAATTTAATATATTTACTTCATTTTCTCCTTTTATTTCTATCTTCTTGATGCTTTCCCTTATTCTTCTCATATATATTGAATAATTCTCTTGCTTTGTATATGCATAGATGATATAGATAGATATATAAATTACATGTAATTATGGATACATACATATAAGATATATGTGTGTGTATGTACATGAATGTATGTGTTTTTAGATTCAAGCATTCGGTTCATTTTATATGCATGCATATTATTTTAATAATTATCATTTGTGATTAGATAAACATTTA